>SJYB01005846.1:74177-164327 GCA_006408585.1 Antidorcas marsupialis | reverse complement strand
TACCTCAAGGGCTAGCCACATATCCCTGTGTCGCTCGATGGGGAGCTGGATATTGCTGCTGCAGCTGGGGAGGAAAGCGGCCGTGCAAGTCTCCAGGTAAGATGAGGCCTGTCTCCCTGTGGGGGCTACAGGGGAACCGCAAGACATATGACAGCACGGGTGAGGCAAGCTCATGCTCCAGCCTCAGCACCACACAAGGACTGAGGACCCGGCAACGACTGGGGAGGAATCCCCAAAGTCGCCTCGAAACTCGCGCGGAGACTGGCCTCTCTTGAGGCCACAGGGATGGGTCCCTGGGGTCCCCATTGTAACTCGAGAGGACCCCACCACAACTCGAGAAAAGCCAGAAGCTTCTCCCCTGCAGGCAGGGTGAGGCCCTTGTCCCTTGGGGCATCTCAGGGGAAATCACCCCTTCCCTCTTGGACCCTGAAAGGCTCCATCACACCCTTGCTATGACTCAAGAAGTTCCCCAACTCATCCGTCACCACTCGAGAAGAACTCCGAGGGTCCCACAGCGACTCAAGAGGAGCAAAGTTATTCGCGGCTCAGCTCCAGATGAGGGTCCCTTTGCCTGCTCCATCAGGAAAGGTTTCTCAGCGCTCTCCTCTCATCTGTAGAAAAGGCGCTTGCACCAGGAGAGTTGGGAGGAGCCTGAGGGGTCGGGCCACTATTCCCCAAGACACCCAAATGCCTCGTCCACTCCAGATGAACCTGACTGCCTTGCACAGCCTCGACTGTCACCCCAAGGCTTGACTCCCGACACACAGGTACATGTGACAACCCTTGGGTACCTCGAAGTCAAGCCACAGATCGCTGTGTCTTCTCGACAGGGAGCTGGACACTGCTGTTGCAGCTGGGGAGGAAAGTGGCCTTGCACGTCTCCAGGCAAGACGAGGCCTGAGTCCCCTGTGGGGGCTTCAGGGTAACCCCAAGACCTATGTCAGCACGGGCGAGGAATGCTCAGGCTCCAGCCTCAGCACTAGACAAGGTCTGAGGACCCAGTGACGACTGGGGAGGAATACCCAGAGGCACCTTGCAACTCGCACAGAGACTGGCCTCTCTTGAGGCCACAGGGCCAGGTCCCTGGTGTCCCCATCGTAACTCAAGAGGACCCTGCCGCAACTGGAGAAAAACCCTAAGCTTCTCCATTGGAGGCAGGTTGAGACCCTTGTCCGCTGTGGCGTCTTGGGGAAAATCACCCCTTCCCTTTGTACCTCGAAAGGCTCCTTCCCCCAATTGCTGTGACCAAAGCAGTTCCCCGCCCCACCCATCCCCACTCAAGTTGAACCCCATTGGCCCCGCCGCGACTCAAGAAGAGCCCCTTTTGCCCCTGCTCAGCTCCAGATGTTTGTCCTTTTCTCGGCTCTGTCGGGAAAGCAGTCTCGGCGCTCCCCTCACATCCCAAGAGAAGCGGTTCACACCATGAGAGTCGGGAGGAGTATCAGGGGTCGGGCCACCACTCCCCAAGATCCCCAAATGTCTCCTCCACTCCAGATGAACCTGACTGCCCTACACTGCCTCAACTGTCCCACCGAGGCTCGACACCTGACACACTGGCACCTGTGACAGCCCTGGGTAGTACCTGAAGGGCAAGTCACAGATCCTTGTATCCGCTCAACGTGGAGCCTTATACAGCTGCTGCAGCTGGGGAGGCATGCGACCATGCACGTCTTGAGGCTAAACGAGACCTGACTCCCCTGTGGCGGCTAAAGGGGAACCCCAAGACCTTTGTCAGCAAGGACGAGGAAAGCTTAGGCTCCGACCTCATCACCAGACGAGGACTATGTACCCGTTGACAACTGAGGAGGAATTTCCAGAAATGCCTGGCAACTGGCACAGATACTGGCCTCTCCTGAGGCCACTGGGGCAGGTCCGTGGGGTTCCTGTCGTAACTTGAGTGGACCTGGTTGCAATTCGAGAAAAACCAGAAGCTTCTCCCCTGAAGGCGGGGTGAGGCCCTTGTCAGCTTCGGTGTCTNGGAACCCCAAGACCTTTGTCAGCAAGGACGAGGAAAGCTTAGGCTCCGACCTCATCACCAGACGAGGACTATGTACCCGTTGACAACTGAGGAGGAATTTCCAGAAATGCCTGGCAACTGGCACAGATACTGGCCTCTCCTGAGGCCACTGGGGCAGGTCCGTGGGGTTCCTGTCGTAACTTGAGTGGACCTGGTTGCAATTCGAGAAAAACCAGAAGCTTCTCCCCTGAAGGCGGGGTGAGGCCCTTGTCAGCTTCGGTGTCTCGGGGGAAATCATCCCTTCCCCCTTGGACCTCGAAAGGCTCCTTCACACCCTGGAGGTGATCCAAGAAGTCCCCTCCCCGCCCTTCCCCTCTCGAGAGGAACCCCGTGGGTCCCGTTGCGACTCAAGAGGAGCCCTGTTTGTGCCTGCTCAGCTGCAGATGGAGGTCCTTTTCCCTTCTCCTTTGGGAAAGGTTTCCTGACACTCCCCTCGCATCCCAAGAGGAGACGCTCACACCAGGAGAGTCGAGAGGAGCATCAGGGGTCGAGTCACCATCCCCCAAGACCCCCAAATGCCTCGTCCACTCCAGATGAAACTGACTGCCCTGCACTACCTCGAATGTCAGTCCGAGGCTCGACGCCCAACCCACTGGCACGTGTGACAGCCCTGGGGTACCTGGAGTGCAAGCTACAGATCCCTGTTTCCGCATGATGGGGAGCCTGACACTGCCACTGCAGCTGTGGAGGCAAGTGGCCGTGTAACGTCTGCAGGTGAGATGAGGCCTGACTCCCCTGTGGGGGCTCCAGGGAAACCCCAAAACCTATGTCAGCATGGCGAGGAAAGCTCAGGCTCAGACCTCACACCAGACTAAAACTTAGGACCTGGCAATGACTGGGGAGGAATCCCAAGAAGAGCCTGGCATCTGGCATGGAGACTGGTCTCTCCTGTGGCCACAGGGGAGGGTCCCTGGGGTCCCCGTCGTAACTCAAGTGGACCCTGTCGCAACTTGAGAAAAAGCAGAAGCTTCTCCACTCTAGGATTGTTGAGATGTCCACTCTGGCGTCTCGGGGGAAATCACCCCTTCCCTGTTGGACCTCGAAAGGCTCCTGCACACCCTTGCTGTAACCAAAGAAGTTCCCCACCCAACCTGTCCCCTCTTTAGAAGAACCCAGAGGGTCCCTCTGCGACTCAAGAGGTGCCCCCTTTGCACCTGCTCAGCCACAGATGAGGGTCCTTTTCCCTGCTCAGTAGGGAAAGGGTTCCAGACGCTCCCCTCTCATAACAAGAGTAGGCGCTCACACCAGGAGTTTCAAGAGAAGCATCAGGGGTCAACCATCATTCCCTAAGACGCCCAAATGCATTGTCCACTCCAGATGAACCTGACTGGCCTGCAGTTCACTGACTGTCACCCCAAGGCTTGACACCCGACACACTGGCACGTGTGACAGCCCTGGGGTACCTCAAGGACAAGCCACATATCCCTGTGTCTGCTCAATGGAGAGCCTGACACTGCAGCTGCAGCTGGGGAGACAAGCGGCCGTGCACGTCTCCAGGCGAGACAAGCCTAACTCCCCTGTAGGGGATCCAGGGGAACCCCAAGACCTATGTCAGCATGAGCGAAGAAAGCTCAGGCCCCGGCCTCAGCACCAGACGAGGACTGAGGACCCGACGATGATGGGGGAGGATTCCCCAGAGGCGCCTGACACCTGGCACAGTGACTGGCCTCTCCTGAGGCCATAGTGACGGGTCCCTGGGGTCCCCGTCGTAACTCGAGAGCACCAGCCACAACTCGAATTAAACCAGAAGCTTCTCCCCTGAAGGCAGCGTGAGGCCCTTGTCTGCTGCGGCGTCTCAGGGGAAATCACCCCTTACCTCTTGGACCTTGAAAGTGTTCTTCACCATCTTGCTGTGACCCAAGAATTTCCCCGCTCCAAATGTCCCCACAGGAGTGGAACCCTGTGGGTCTCGCTGCAACTCAAGAGAAGCCCCGTTTGCCCATGCTCAGCTTCAGGTGAGGGTCCCTTTCCCTGCTCCATCCACAAAGGGGTCCCGGCACTCCCCTCACATCCCAGGAGGAGGTGCTCTCACCAGGAGAGTCGGTAGGAGCATCAGGGTTCCGGCCACCATTCCCCAAGAGCCCCAAATGCCTCATCCACTCCAGATGAACCTGAATGTTCTGCATTTCCTAGACTGGCCTCCCAAGGCTCAACGCCCAACACACTGGCATGTGTGTCAGCCCTGGGGACCTTGAGGGCAAGCCACAGATCCCTGTGTCAGCTTGGCAGGGAGCCTGACACTGCTGCTGCAGCTGGGAGGCAAGTGTCTGTGCACGTTTCAAGGCTAGATGAGGCCTTCCATACCTGTGGGGACTCCAGAGGAACCCCAAGCCCTATGGCAACTCAGGTGAGGAAAGCTCAGGCTCTGGCCTCAGCACCAGATGAGGACTGAGGACTGGCAGATGACTGGAGAGGAATCCCCAGAGGTGCCTGGCAAGTGGCACAGAGACTGCCCTCTCATGAGGCCACAGGGGCGGGTCCCTGAGGTCCCCATTGTAACTCGAGAGGACCACGCTGTGACACGAAAAATACCAGAAGCTTCTCCCCTGCAGGCGTGGTGACGCCCTTGTATGCTGTGGCGTCTCTGGGGAAATCACCCCTTCCCTCTTGTACCTCGAAAGGCTCCTTCAAACCCTTGCTGTGACCCAAGAAGTTTTCCTCCCCACTCATACCATTGGAGACAAACGCCAAGTGTCACGCTGCGACTCAAGAGGAGCCCCATTTGCCCCTGTTCAGCTCCAGATGAGGGTCCCTTTCCCTCTCCGTCGAGAAAGGGTGCGGGTGCTCTCGTCTCATCCCAAGAGGATGCGCTCGCACCAGGAAACTCGGGAGGAGCATCAGGGGTAGGGCCACCATTCACCAATACCCCCTAATGCCTCGTTCACGCCAGATGAACCTGACAACCCTGCACTGCCTCGAATGTCACCCCAAGGCTCAACGCCTGACACACTGGCACCTGTGGCAGCCCTCGGGTACCTTGAGGGCAAACCACAGATTCCTGTGTCCGCTCGATGGGAAGCCTGACACTGCTGCTGCAGCTGGGGAGGCAAGTGGCCGTGCAAGTCTCCAGGCGAAATGAGGCCTGTCTCCTCTGTGGGCGCCCCAGGGGTATCCCAAGACCTAGGTCAGGATGGTCGAGGAAAGCTCAGGCTCCGTCCTCAGCACCAGACGAGGACTGAGCACCCGGCAACAACTGGGGAGGAATACCCAGAGGTGCCTGGAAACTGGCCTCTCCTGAGGCCACAGGGAAGGGCCCCTGGGTTCCATGTCGTAACTCGAGAGGACCCCTCCACAACTCGAGAAAAATCAGAAGCTTCTCCCCTGTAGGCGGGATGAGGCATTTGTCCACTGTGGCGTCCCAAGTGAAATTACCACTTCCCTCTTGAACTTCGATAGGCTCCTTCACACTCTTGATGTTACCCAAGAAGTTCCCCACCCCATCCGTCCGCACTCGAGAGGAACCCTTAGGGTCCTGCCGTGACTCAAGAGGAGCTCCGTTTTCCATGCTGAGCTCCAGATGAGGGGGCCTTTCCCTGCTCTGTTGGGAGAGGGTTCCCAGCATTCCCATTGCGTCCGAAGAGGTGGTGCTCGCACCGGGGGTGTCGGGAGGAGCCTCAGGGTTCGGGCCACAATTCCCCAAGACCGTCAAATGCCTTGCCAATTCAGATCAACCTGACTGCCCTGCACTGCCTCGACTGTCACCACAAGTCTTGACGCCCAACAAACTGGCATGTATGACAGCCCTGGGATACATAGAGGGCAAGCCACAGATCCCTGTGTCCGCTCGATGTTGAACCTGACACTGTTGCTGCACCTGGGGAGGCAAGTGGCCATTCACGTCTAAAGGCGAGACAAGGCCTGATTCCCCTGTGGGGGCTGCAGGGGAACCCCAAGACCTATGTCATCACCGGCGAGGAAAGCTCAGGCACCATCCTCAGCACCAGACCAGGAATGAAGACCCGGCGACGACTGGTAGGAATCCCCAGAGGCACCTGGCAACTGATAAGGAGACTGGCCTCTCCTGAGTCCACAGGGGCGGGTACCTGGGGTCCCTGTCGTAACGCGAGAGGACCCCACCGCAACTCGAGATAAACCAGAAGCTTCTCCCATGCAGGCATGGTGAGGCCCTTGTCTGCTGTGGCGTTTCAAGGGAAATCACCCCTTCCCTCTTGGACCTCAAAGTCTCCTTCAGCTCCTTGCTGTCACCCACGAGGTTCCCTGCAACATCCATCCGCACTCAAGAGAAAACCCTAGGGTCCCACTGGGATTCAAGAAAAGACCTGTTTTCCCCTCTTGAGCTCCAGATGAGTGTCCCTTTCCCTACTCCTTCAAGAAGGGAATACGGAGCTCCCCTCGCATCCCAGGAAGAAGCGCTCGCACCAGGAGTGTTTGGAGGAACCTCAGGGGTGGGGCCACCACTCCCCAAGTCCCCCAATGCCTCATCCACTCCAGATGAAACTTACTGTCCTCCACTGCCTCGACTGTCATTGCAAGGCTCAATGCCCGACACACTGGCACGTGTGATAGCCCTGGGTAGGACCTTGAGGGCAAGCCACAGATCCCTGTGTCCGCTCGACATGGAGCCTGACACTGCCTCTGCAGCTGGTCAGGCAAGTAGCCATGCATGTGTCCAGGCGAGACGAGGCCTGACTCTGCTGTGGGGCTCCAGGGGAACCCCAAGACCTATGTCAGCAGGGGCGAGTAAATCTCAGGCTCCAGCCTAAGCACCAGACAAGGACTGAGGACACTTCGAAGACTGTTGAGGAATCCCCAAGGTGCCTGGCAACTGGCAAGGAGACTGGCATCTCCTGATGCCACAGGGGCGGGTCCCTGGAATCTCCGTGGTACCTCGAGAGGACCTCACTGCAACTCGAGAAAAACCAGAAGCTTCTCCCCTGCAGGTTGGATGATGCCCTTGTCCGCTACGGCCTCTTGGGGGAAATCACCACTTTCCTACTGGACCTCTTAAGGCTCCTTCACACCCCTGCTGTGACCCAAGAAGTTCCCCGCCCCACCCGTCCCCACTTGAGATGAAACCTGAGACCCCCGCCATGACTCGAGAGGAGCCCCGTTTTCCCTGCAGAGCTCCAAATGAGGGTCTCTTTCACTGCCCCGTAGGGAAAGGATTCCCGGCATTCCCCTTGCATCCCAAGAGGAGGTGCTAGCACCAGGAGAGTCCAAAGGAGCATCAGGGATCAGACCACAATTCCCCAAGACCCCCAAATGCTTCGTCCACTCTAGATGAACCTGACTGCCCTGCACTGCGTCGACTGTCACCCCGAGGCACGAGTCCCAACACAGTGGCACGTGTGACAGCCCTGGGGTTTCTCAAGGGCAAGCCACAGATCCATATGTCCGCTCGACTGGGAGCAGGACACTGCTGCTGCACCTGGGGAGGCAAGCAGCTGTGCAGGGCTCCAGGCGAGTCGAGGTCTGACTCCCTGTGGGGGCTCCATATGATCCTCAAGGCCTATGTCAGCATGGGCAAAAAAAGCTCAGGCTCCAGCCTCAGCACCCGACGAGGACTGAGGACCCGGCGACGACTGGGGAGGAATCCACGGAGGCGCCTGGCAACTGGCATGGAGACTGGCCTCTCCTGAACAAACAGGGGCGGGTCACTGGGGTCACCATCGTAACTCCAGAGAAATGCGCCACAATTACAAAAAAGCAGAAGCTTCTCCCCTGCAGGAAGGGTGAGGCCTTGTCTGCTGCATCGTCTCAGGGGAAATCACCCGTTCCCTCTTGAACCGCAAACGGTTCCTTCACACCATTGCTGTGACACAAGAAGTTCTCCGCCCCACTCCTCCCGACTCTAGAGGAACACCGAGTGTCCCACCGCAATGCAAGAAGAGTCCCGTTTGCCCCTACTCAGCTCCAAATGAGGGTCCATTTCCCTGCTCCATCCGGAAAGGGTTCCCGGAGCTCCCCTCACAAACTAGGAGGATGCACTCGCACCAGGAGAGTCAGGAGAAGCACCATGGGTTGGGCCACCATTCCCCCAGACCCCCAAATGCCTCGTCCACTCCAGCTGAACCTGACTGCCCTGTACTGCCTCAACTGTCACCCCAAGGCTCGATGCCCGACAAACTGGCATGTGTGACAGCCCTGGGGTACCTCGAGGACAAGACACAGATCACTGTGTCCACTCAAAGGGGAGCATGACACTGTTCCTGAAGCTGGGGAGGTCAGTGGCCGTTCACGTCTAAAGGCCAGACGATGCCTGCCTCCCCTGTGGGGGCTCCAGAGTATCCTCAAGCCCTGGGTCAACACGGGCGAGGAAAGCTCAGGCTCCGGCCTCAGCACCAGATGAGGACTGAGGACCCGGGGATGACTGGAGAGGAATCCCCATAGGTGCATGGCAACTGGCACGGAGACTGGCCTCTCCTGAGGCCACAGGGGTGGGTCCATGGGCTCCCCGTCATAACTCGAGAAACCCAGCCACAACTCGAAAAAAAACAGAAGCTTTTCCCTTGCAAGCAGGGTGAGGCCCTTGTCCCCTGCGGGATCTCAGGGGAAATCACCCCTTACCTCTTTGACCTCAAAAGTCTCCTTCACATTCCTGCTGTGACCCAAGAAGTTCCCTCCCCACCAGTCCCCATTCTAGAGGAACCCTGATGGTCCTGCTGCAACTCAAGAGGAGCCCCGTTTGCCCAAGCTCGGCTCCAGATATGGGTCCATTTCCCTGCTCCATTGGGAAAGTTTTCCCTGTGCTTGCCTTGAATCCCAAGAGGAGGCGCTCACACAAGGAAGTCGTGAGGAGCATCAGGGGTCAGCCACCATTCCCGTAGACTCCCAAATGCCTAGTCCACTCCAAATGAACCTGACTGCCCTGCACTGCCACGAGGGTCACTCTGAGGCTCAACGCCCAACACGCTGGTACGTGTGACAGCCCTGGGGTACCTCGAGGGAAAGCCACAGATCCCTGTGTCCGCTCGACTGGGAGCTGGACACTGCTGCTGCAGCTGGGGCAGAAAGCGGCCGTGCGCAACTCCAGGTGAGATAAGATCTGACTCCCCTGTGGGGGCACCATGTGAACCTCAAGGCCTATGTCTGCCCAGGCGAGGAAAGGTCAGGCTCCGGCCTCAGCACCAGACGAGGACTGAGGACCCGGCGATGACTGGGGAGAAATCTCCAGAAGCGCATGGCAACGGGCACGGAGACAGGCCTCTCCTGAAGCCACAGGGGCAGGTCCATGGGCTCCCGGAGGTAACTTGTGAAACCCCGCAGCAACTTGAGAAAAACCAGATGCTTCTCCCTTGCATGTGGGGTGAGGCCCTTATCTGCTGTGACGTCTCGGGGGAAATCACCCCTTCCCTCTTGGACCTCAAAGGGCTCATTCACCCCCTTGCTGTGATGCAAGAAGTTCCCCGCCCCACCCGTGTCAAATCGAGAGGAACCCCAAGGGACTCGCTGTGACTCAAGAGAAGCCCCGTTGCCCCTGCTAAGCTCCAGATCATGGTCCCTTTTCCTGCTCCTTAGGCAAAGTTTCCTGGGGCTTCCCTCGCATCCCAAGAGGAGGTGCTCACACCAGGATAGTCGGGAGGAGCATCAGGGTTTGGGCCACGATTCCCCAAGACCCCCAAATGCCTTGTCCACTGCAGATGAACCTGACTGCCCTGCACTGCCTTGACTGTCACCCCGAGGCTCGAGGCCTGACACACTGGCATGTGTGTCAGTCCTTTGGAACTCGAAGGCAAGCCACAGAGCCCTGTGTCTGCTCGACTGGGAGCCTAACACTGCTGCTTCAGCTGGGGAGGGAAGCGGCAGTGCACGTCTCCAGGCGACAAGAAGCGTGTCTTCTCTGTGGGGTCCCCAAGAGTACCCCAACACCTACGTCAGCACTGTCTAGGAAAGCTCAGGCTCCAGCCTCAGCACACATTGAAGACTGAGGACCCTGCGACGACTGGGGAGGAATCCCCAGAGGCGCATGGCAACTGGCATGGAGACTGGCCTCTCCTGAGGCCACAGGGGCAGGTCCATGGGCTCCCAGTTGTAACTCGAGAAACCCCGTGGCAACTCAAGAAAAACCAGAAGATTCTCCCTTGCAAGCGGGATGAAGCCCTAGTCACCTGCAGCGTCTCGGGGGAAATCACCCCTTACCTCTTTGACCTCGAAAGGCTCCTTTACATTCTTGCTGTGTCCCAAGAAGTTCACGCCCCACCAGTCCCCTTTCGAGAGGAACCCCGATGGTCCTGCTATGATTCAAGAGTAGCCAAGTTTGCCCCTGCTCAGCTCCAGATGTTTGTCCCTTTCCCTGCTCATCGGGAAAGGGGTACCGGCGCTCCCTTCGCATCCCAAGAACAGCAGCTCACACCATGGGAGTCGGGAGGAGCATCAGGTTTCGGACCACCATTCCTCAAGATCCCCAAATGTCTCCTCCACTCCAGATGAACCTGGCTGCCCTACACTGCCTTGACTGTCACACCGAGGCTTGACGCCTGATAGACTGTCACGTGTGAGAGCCCTGGGTACTACCTCGATGTCAAGTCACAGATAACTGTGTCTGCTCGACGGGGAGCCTTACACTGCTGCTCAGGCTGGGGAGGCAAGCAGCCATGCACGACTCCAGGTGAGACGAGGCCTGTTTCCTCTGTGGGGGCCCCAGGGTTACCCAAGACCTAGGTTAGGACTGTCCAGGAAAGCTCAGGCTCCCGCCACAGCACAAGACGAGGACTGAGCACCTGGCGATGACTGGGGAGGAACAACCAGAGGCGCCTGGCAACTGGCACGGAGACTGGACACTCCTGAGGCCACAGAGCTGGTTTCTGGTGTTCCTGTCATAACTTGAGAGGACCTTGCCGCAACTTGAGAAAAACCAGACGCTTCTCCCCTGCAGGCGTGGTTAGGCCCTTGTCTGCTGCGGCTTTTCTGGCGAAATCACCCCTTCCCTCTTGAATCTCGAATGGCTCATTTACCCTCTTGCTGTGACCCAAGAAGTACACCACCCCACCCGTCCCACTGGAGAGGAACACCGAGGGTCTCTCCAAGACTCAAAAGGAGCCCCGTTAGCCCCTGCTGAGCTCCAAATAAGGGTCCCTTTCATGCTCTGTTTGGAAAGGGTTCCCAGTGCTCCGCTCACATCCCAACAGGAGATGCTTGCACCAGGAGAGTCGGGAGGAACATCAGGGGTCTTGGCACCATTCCCCCAGACCCCAAATGCGTCGTTCACTCCAGATGAACTTGACTGCCCTGCACTGCACTGACTGTCACCCCAAGGATCGACACCCAACACACTGGCAAGTATGACAGCCCTGGGGTACCTCAAGCAAAAGCCACATATTCCTGTATCCACTCGATGGTGACCCTGACACTGCTGCTGCAGCTAGGGAGGCAAGCTGCCATGCACTTCTCCAGGCGAGACGAGGCCTAACTCCCTGTGGGGGATCCAGGGGAATCCCAAGACCTTATTAAGCATGGGAGAGGAAAGCTTAGGCTCAGGCCTCAGCACCAGACGAGGACTGAGGACCCAGTGACGACTGGGGAGTATTCCCCAGAAGCGCCAGGCAACTGGCACGGAGACTGGCCTCTCTTGAGGCCACAGGGGCGGGTCCCTGGGGTCCACATCGTAACTCGAGAGGACCCCACCACAACTCAAGAAAAACCAGAAGCTTGTTTCCTGCAGGCAGTGTGAGGCCCTTCTCCGCTGTGGTGTCTCTGAGGAAATCACCCCTTCCCCCTTGGACCTCAAAAGGGTCCTTCACACCCTGGGTGTGACCCAAGAAGTTCCCCACCGCACCCATACCCATTCGAGAGGAACCTCAAAGGACCTGCCGCGACTCAAGAGGAGCCCCACTTTCCCCTGATCAGTGCCAGATGAGGGCTGATTCCCTGCTCCATCAGGGAAGGGTTCCCAGCACTTCTCTCGCATCCCAAGTGGAGGTGCTTGCACCAGAATAGTCGGGAGGTGCCTCAGGGGTCTGGCCACCATTCCTCAAGATGCCCAAATGCCTCGTCCACTCCAGATGATCCTGACTGTCCTGCACTGCCTCGACTGTCACGCCGAGGCTCGACTCCCGAACCACTGGCACATGTGACAGCCCTAGGGGGCCTCGAGGGCAAACAACAGATTCCTGTGTTCGATCAACAGCAAGCCGGACACTACTGCTGCAGCGGTGGAGGAAAGTAGCCGTGCATGTCTCCAGGCGAGACGAGGCCTGACTCCACTGTGGGTTCTCCAGAAGAAACCCAAGACCTATGTCAGCTCGGGCGATGAAAGCTCAGGCTCTGGCCTCAGCACCAGACGAGGTCTGAGGTCCTGGTGACGACATGGGAGGAATCCCCAGAGGCCCCTCGCAACTCGCACGGAGACTGGCCTCTCCTAAGACCACAGGAGCAGGTCCCTGGTGTCCCCGCCGCAACTCGAGAAAAACCAGAAGCTTCTCTTCTGCAAGCTGGGTGAGGCCCTTGTCCACTGCTGTGAACAAGAGAATTCCCCTCAATGCAGGATCAGGACCATTTCCCCCTCAGTGACTTTGGAGCAATCCTGTCAAACCCTCACACTCCAATGGAGCCATGACTAAACTCAGGCAACATGAGAGCTACCCTGAGGTCCCTGTCACAACTCGAGAGGAGAGTGAAGATTCAGGGTACAATGGGAGAAACACCATGAGATTGTAACCCAACGAGAGATGAGGCCCTTTCCCTGTAGTCACTCAAGAGCAATTCGGCACACCACATTGCAACTCAGACGGAGACTAGACTACACTGAGGCAACATGACAGATTCCCTGAGTTCTATGTCACAACTTGAGAGGAAACCAAAGCTTTAGGCTCCAACCTAAGAAACACCATGAGATTGATTCCACAGGAAAAATGAGGCCAATTGTCCCTGCAGTGACTCGAGAGCAATGCCATGCACCACCTTGCAACTTGAAAGGAGACTTGACATCTTTGATGAAACATGCGATGTTCCCTGGGTTCACCTTCAGAAATTTAGAGGATCCCTAATATTCCCACTGGAAATCGAGTAAAACAAGATCCCCTAACACTACCACCACTGCAAATGAGAGATAAGGCCCTTTTCCTGTGCAGCACCTCAAGAGCAATCCACTATTCCCTTTTGAAAGGCAAAAAGAGGCTTGAATCCCTTTACACAATTCAAAAGGTTCCCCGAGATTCCCATCACCACTTGAGAGGAACCATGAGTTTCACGCCACAACTCGAAAAGAGACCCGGTTTTCCAACCTCTCTCGAGATTAGCACCGATTCTCCTGCTTCAGCACAGAGGTATCCCAACTTTCCGCTAACACCTCAAGTGGAGGCTTGTCCTCCTTATTGGAACCCCAGAGGAATTTTGGGGTTCCTACTGTAAGACAAAAGGACACCAACTTCCCCCTCAATCCAAGATAAAAAATCATTCACCTGAAAAGATTCAAACAGAACCCTGAGTATCCCCTAAGAACAAGAAGGGAGGTCAGACTCCCCTGTTGCACCTCTACAAAAAGCCAAAATTCCCCATGTCAATTCAACAGGAGGCCTGACACCCTTTTTTCCAATTTGACTGGAAAGTGGAGTTCCATGTCTCAACGTGAGCCGAGACATGACTTCCCTTTTGAAATTCAATACGAAGCCCGAGATCCCTGTCACAATTGGAGAGCAACCCTGACTCTTGCCCCACCCTGAAATGAGAGCATATATCCCTTCGGCTACTCAAAGGCATCCCGAAGTGGCCGTCAGAACCTGATAGGAGGCCTGACTTGCCTGAGGCAGCATGCCAGGCTCCCGGAAGACCACGTCAAAATGAGAGAAGCCCAGTTGTGGCCTCCCACCACAACTTGAGAAACATCACGAGATTCTCCCCAAATGCTAGATGAGGTCTAATTCCCATGCAGCAAGTCGAGAGCAATGCTTTGCTCCTCCTTGCAACTTGAAAAGAGACTTGACTTCCCTGAGGCATCACAAAAGGTTCCCCTGAGGTATCTGTTTCAGGTGGACAGGCACCCCAAGCTTCTGGTGGCAACTCAAGAAACCATGAGATTCCCATCTGTAAGCAAGATTAGGACCTGTTCCCCTGCAGTGCCTCAAGAGCAACTCCATGTTCCCTCTTGAACCTGGAAAGGAGGCTCGATTCTTTTTAGCCACTCAAGAGGCTATCCACAATATTTGTTGCCACATCACTTTCCCACAACAAATCAAGAAGAGCCCTATGTTCACTGCCTCATCTCAACCGAGGGCCTATTCCTTGGGTTCATCTTGAGAAGAATCCCAATGTTCCCTCATATGTAAAGAGAAGGCTTATCTCACCTATTGAAAGCTTAGTGAAAGCCTGAGATTCGTTCTGCAAGTTGAAAGGACAGTGAGTACTTCCTCAATTCGAGATATGGCCTGACTCCTCTACATTGACTAGAATGAAACCCTGAGTATGCCTTCCTTACCTGAATGAAAGTCTGACTGCCCTGATGTACCTCTATAAAAAGATCCACATTCCCAGGTCAATTTGACTGTATGCCTGACACACATTTTGCTCGGTAGGAAATCAAGTTTCACACTTCAACACCTGGCGAAGGATGATTCCCCTGTTGAAACTCAGTAGGAACCCCGAGATCCCTGTCACAAGTGGAAGGGAACACTGAATCCTGCCTCATCCTGAAATCAGCTCCTATCACCCTTAGGCAACTGGCAAGGAATCCTTAGGTGGCCCTCACAACATGAAAAGAGACCTGGCTTGCCTGAGGCAATAATGAGAGGCTCACTGAGGTCCCCCTTAAAACTCAAAAGCAACCCAGAGCTTCCCACTGCAACTCGAGAAACACCACAAGATTTCCCACTCAATGCGATAAGGCCTATTTCCTTCTCAGTGACTTGAGAGCAATCCTGCTCAACCCTCACACCTCGAAAGGAGCCTTGATTAATCTCAGATAAGACTAGAGTTACCCTGAGGTCCCCGTTGCAACATGAGAGGAAGCCGAAGCTTCAGGCTGCAACTTGAGTAGTAACACTAGATCCCAACGCAATTGGAGATGAGGCCCTTTCCCTCACAGTGACATGAGAGCAATTTTATGCACTGCATTGCAATTTAAAAGGAGACTAGACCACCCTGAGGCAACAGGAGAGTTTCTGACTTGGGTGGTCCTAAAATAAAGAAGAATAGGATGGGGAGACCACTTTCTCCCCCACAAATTCATCAACAGAACATTTTAACGCTGAGGAAATTCCACAAAACAACTGCAGAATGCGAGCAGAGGACATCAGGACCACAGAAAGGAAGCTCATTGTCTTCGAAAACAGGTAGGAAAAAATATAAAAGACGAAAAGAGAGACAAAAGAGGTAGGGAGGGAGCTCCATCCTGGGAAAGGAGTCTTAAAGAGATAGGTTTCCAAACACCAAGAAACACTCTGGCTGCTGAGTCTGCAGTGAGCCTTGGAAGCACAGAGGGCAACATAACAGGGAGGAAAAATAAATAAATAATTAAACCCACAGATTATGAGCCCAACAGTAACTTCCCCAGTGGAGAAGCAGCACAGACACCTGCATCTGCCTCTAGCAAGTGTTGGCTGGGCAGGGAGGCACTGGCAGCATTGCTTCTTAAGCACTGGGCCTGAATGCCTCAAGGGTAACCAGATCAAACTAACTTGGGCTAGCAAACTAGACTGTCGGATAGCTACCACGCGGAAAGCTTTAATATAAGATCCTGCCAGGACAGCTCACAGAACAAAAGATGGAACAGAATTAGTCAGCTGCAGACCATCACCCTCCATTGACAAGCAGCCAGAGCCAGAAGGTCCGGAAGGGGACAATAGAAGCCCGGAAGAGACATTATCTACCAACCTGCTAGTAGGCTTCTTTGCTAATTAAGACTTCTTGGGGTTCTGGACAGTCATCATCCGCTTGATGTATACCCGTAAATGTGCACCAGTTGTACACACAAAAAACTGAGCAGAAGGGATGGGAGAGCTGATAAGTCACAGCAACAGTGCTTGCCAAACACCTGAGCTACTTGGACCTGGGAAAGACACAAAACGGAGGCCCAGTGGAGTCTGCATATCTGACGACTGCCTGAGTGCCTGAACATGAACAGCTTAGACCTGGGAGGTGCATGCAGCCCAGGGCCGGCCTCAGACAGTTCCTGGCAGGGCAACCTAGAGCCTGAGCTGTGTGCGCTGTTAGCATGGGCAGGCCCAGTGTGGCTGAGACACTGCGAACTGATGCCATGGTTATTTTTGGCAGTGTCCCTCCCTCCCACAGTGCGACTGAACAAGTGAGCCTCAAAAACGTGTCCACCACCACAACCCTTGTGTCACGGTGAAAATCAGACACTGAAGAGACCAGCAAATGGAAGAAGCTAAAACAGAGAGAACCGCCTTGGAAGTGACAGGTGCAATAGATTAAAACCCTATCGTTAGTATGGACTACATTGGAAGGGGCCTATAGTTAGAGAAATATAAGCCAGACCAAGGAACTCTCCAAATTGAACTGAAGCCACAGTGCCCACAACACCAGAGAAAATTCTAGATATATCTTTATTATTTTTACAATCATTCTGTCTTTTTCCTTTTTTTCTTCACTTTTTTAATTTTTTAAAAATTTTAATTCCTCTATTACTCCTTTAATTTTCACCTTTATACCGTACAATTACTTTTCCCAATAAAGATCCTATTTATAAAGCAAATTAAAAAATTTTTTATGAAAACAATAATTTTAATAATAAGAATAATGCTTCTTGTGACCATATGCATAAACGAATAATTTTAATAATAAGAATAAAAACCACTTGTCATGATATAAAACAATTGTCATGATATGTCATAAGTGACATATATCATGTTTTATATCCCTTATCGCGACAAGTGTTTTATATCGCGACATAAGTCACTTATTGTGACAAGTGGTCTTTATCGCAACATAAGTCACTTATCATGACAAGTGGTTTTTATCGCGACATAAGTCAATTATCGTTATAATTGGTTTGTATCGTGACATAAGTCACTTATCACGACATAAGTCACTTATTGTGACAAGTGGTTTATATCACGACATAAGTTACTTATCGTGACAAGGTGTTTATATTGTGACTCAAGAGGAGCCCCGTTTTCCCCTGCTCAGCTTCAGATGAGGGGCCCTTTCCCTGCTCCTTCTGGAAAGGATTCCTGGTGCTCCCCTCACATGCCAAGAGGAGACACTCACACCAGGAGAGTGGGGAGGAGCTTCAATGGTCTGGCCACCATTCCTCAAGACCCCCAAATGCCTCGTCCACTCTGGATTAAAATGACTGCTCTCCACTGCATCGACAGTCACCCCAAGGCTAGACTCCCGACACACTGGCACGTGTGACAGCCCTAGGGTACCTCGAGGGCAAGCCACAGATCCCTGTGGCTGCTCAATGTGGAGCCGGACACTGCTGGTGAAGTTGGAGAAGAAAGCAGCCGTGCACATCTCCAGGCAAGACGAGGCCTGACTCCCCTGTATAGACTCCAGGGGTAACCCAAGACCTATATCAGCACAGGCGAGGAAAGCTCAGGCTCCGGCCTCAGCACCAGACGAGGACTGAGGACCCAGCGATGACTGGGGAGGAATCACCAGAGGCGCCTTGCAATTTGCAAAGAGACTGGCCTCTCCTGAGGCCACAGGGCGATTCCCTAGCTTCCCTGTCATAACTCGAGAGGACCCCGCCACATCTTGGGAAAAACCAGAAGCTTCTCACCTGCAGGCGGGGTGAGACCCTTGTCCGCTGTGGCATCTTGGGGGAAATCACTCCTTCCCACTTGGACCTCGATAGGCTCCTTCACACCCTTTCTGTGACCCAAGAAGTTTCCCGCCTCACCCATCCCCACTCAAGAGAAACCCCGAGGGACCTGCTGCAACTCAAGAGGAGCCCCGTTTTCCCCTCTCAGTGCCAGATGAGGGCCGCTTTCCCTGTTCCTTCAGGAAAAGATTCCCGGCGCTCCCCTCGCATCCCAAAAGGAGGGGCACACACCAGAGGAGTAGGGAGGTGCCTCAGGTGTCAGGCCACCATTCTTCAAGACCCCCAAATGCCTCGTCCACTCCAGATGATCCTGACTCTCCTGCACTGCCTCGACTGTCACACCGAGGCTCGACTCCCAAACCACTGGCACGTGTGACAGCCCTAGGGGACCTTGAGGGCAAACCACAGATTCCTTTGTTGGATTGATGGCGAACTGGACACTGCTGCTGCTGCGGTGGAGGAAAGCGTCCATGCACTTCTCCAGGCGAGACGAGGACTGACTCCACTGTGGGTCCTCCAGGGGAACCACAAGACCTATGTCAGCACGGGCGACGAAAGCTCAGGCACCAGACGAGGACTGAGGTCCCAGTGACGACATGGGAGGAATCCACAGAGGCACCTCGCAACTGGTAAGGAGACTGGCCTCTATGAGGCCACAAGGTCGGGTCCCTGGGTTCCCCCTGCAACTTGAGAAAAACCAGAAGCTTCTCTTCTGCAGGCTGGGTGATGCCCTTGTCTGCTGTGGCGAACAAGAGAATTCCCCTCAATGCAGGATAAGGCCCATTTCCCACTCAGTGACTTGAGAGCAATCCTGTCTGACCCTCGCACTACAATGGAGCCATGACTAAACTCAGGCAACATGAGAACAACCCTGAGGTCCCTGTCACAACTCGAGAGGAGTGTGAAGATTCAGGGCACAACTGGAGAAACACCATGAGATTCTAACTCAACTTGAGATGAAACCTTTTCTCCTGCAGTCACTCAAGAGCAATTCCGCACACCACATTGCAACTCAAAGGGAGACTAGACTACCCTGAGGCAACATGAGAGATTCCCCGAATTCTCCATTAGAACTCGAGAGGAAACCAAAGCTTTATGCTGCAACCTGAGAAACACCACGAGATAGATCCCTCATGAAGAATGAAGCCAATTGTCCCTGCAGTGACTCGAGAGCAATGACACGCACCGCCTTGCAACTCAAAAGGAGACTTGACTTCATGAGGAAATATGCGAGTTTCCCTAGGTTCACCTTCAGAAATCTAGAGCAACCCCAATCTTCCCACTGGAAGTCCAGTAAAACAAGATCCCTTAACACTACCACCACTGCAAATGAGAGATAAGGCCCTTTTCCAGTGCAGCACCTCAAGAGCAATCAACTATTCCTTTTGAAACGCGAAAAGAGGCTTGAATCCCTTTACACAATTCAAGAAAGAGGTTCCCCGAGATTCCCATCACCACTTGAGAGGAACCATGAATTTCATGCCACAACTCGAAAAGAGTCTCCTTTTCCCAACCTCATCTCGAGAGTAGCAACGATTCTCCTGCTTCAACACAGAGGAATCCCAACTTTCCGCTAACACCTCAAGTGGAGGCTTGTTCTCCCTATTGGAACCTAAGAGGAATTCTCTGCTTTCTACTGCAAATCAAAAGGACACCAACTTCAACCTCAATCCAAGATAAAACCTCATTGCCCTGAAAAGACTCAAACGGAACCCTGAGTATCCCCTAAGAACACGAAGGGAAGTGTGACTTCCCTGTTGCATCTAAAAAAAAAAGGCGACATTCCCCATGTCAATTCAACAGGAAGTCTGACACCCCTTTTTCCAATTTGACTGGAAAGTGGAGTTCCATGTCTCAACACGAGCCAAGGCCTGACTTCCCTTTTGAAATTCAATAGGAAGCCCGAGATCCCTGTCACAACTGGAGAGCAAGCCTGACTCTCGCCCCACCCTGAAATGAGAGCATATATCCCTTCAGCGACTCAAAGGCATCCCGAAGTGGCCTTCAGAACCTGAAAGGAGGCCTGACTTGCCTGAGGCAGCATGCCGGGCTCACAGAAGACCACGTCAAAACGAGAGGAGCCCAGTTGTGGCTTCCCACCACAACTTGAGAAGCATCATGTGATTCTCCCCTCAAAGCGAGATGAGGCCCCATTGCCCTACAGTGAGTCGAGAGCAATGCTCTGCTCCTCCTTGCAACTTGAAAAGAGACTTGGCTTCCCTGAGGCATGACAAGACGTTCCCCTGAGGTATCTGTTTCAGCTGGAGAGGCACCCCAAACTTTTGGTGGAAATTCGAAAAACCATGACATTCTGACCTGTAAGCAAGATTAGCACCTTTTCCCCTGCAGTGCCTCGAGAGCAACTCCATGTTCCCTCTCGAAACTGGAAAGGAGGCTCGATTCTTTTTAGCCACTCAAGAGGCTATCCACAATATTCGTTGCCACATCACTTTCCCACAACAAATCGAGAAGAGCCCTATGTTCACTGCCTCATGTCACCTGAGGGCCGATTCCTCAGCTTCATCTTGAGAAGAATCCCAGTGTTCCCTCATATCTAAAGAGAAGGCTTGTCTCACCTATTGAAACCTTAGTGGAAGCCTGAGATTCGTTCTGCAAGTTGAAAGGACAGTAAGTACGTCCTCAATTCCAGATGAGGCCTGACTCCCCTACATTGACTAGAATGGAACCCCGAGTATGCCTTCATCACCCGAATGGAAGTCTGACTCCCCTAATGTACCTCTATAAAAAGACCCACATCCCCACTTCAATTCGATAGGAGTCCTGACACACATTTTGCTCGGTAAAAAATCAAGTTCCCTACTTCAACACGTGGCAAGGGCTGACGCCCCTGTGGAAACTCAATTAGAACCCTGAAATCCCTGTCACACTGGAAAGGAACACTGAATCCCGCCTCATCCAGAAATCAGCTCCTATACACCCTAGGTGACTGGCTTGGAATTCTTAGGTGGCCCTCACAACTTGAAAGGAGGCCTGACATCCCTGAGGCAATAATGAGAGGCTCACTGAGGTCCCCCTCAAAACTCGAAAGCAACCCAATGCTTCCCGCTGCAACTCGAGAAACACCACAAGATTTCCCACTCAATGCAATAAGGCCCATTTCCTTCTCAGTGACTTGAGAGCAATCCTGCCCAACCCTCATACCTTGAAAGGAGCCTTGATTAAACTCAGGTAAGATGAGAGGTACCCTGAGGTCCCCGTTGCAACTCGAGAGGAAGCTGAAGCTTAAGCCTGCAACTTGAGAAGTAACACTACATTCCAGTGCAATGCAAGATGACGCCCTTTCCCTCGCAGTGACGTAAGAGCAATTAAATGCATTGCATGGCAATTTAAAAGGAGACTAAACCACCCTGAGGCAACAGGAGAGGTTCTGATCTGTGTGGTCCTAAAATGGCAGAAGAATAGGACAGGGAGACCACTTTCTCCCCCCACAAATTCATCAAAAGGACATTTTAACGCTGAGTAAATTCAACAAAACAACTTCGGAATGCCAGCAGAGGACATCTGGCACACAGAAAAGCAGCTCATTGTCTTTGAAAACAGGTAGGAAAAAATATCAAGACCAAAAGAGAGACACAAGAGGTAGGGAGGGATCTCTGTCCTGCGAAGGGAGTCTTAAAAAGAGACCAAGAAACACTCTGGCTACTGAGTCTGCTGTGAGCCTTGGAAGCATGGAGAGCAACATAACATGGAGGAAAAATAAATAAATAGTTAAACCCACAGATTATGAGCCCAATGACAACTTCCCCAGTGGAGAAGCAGCACAGACACCTGCATCTGCCACTACCAAGTGGGGGCTTGGCAGGGAGGCACGGGCAGCATGGCTTCTTAAGCATTGGGCCTGAATGCCCCAAGGGTAACCAGAGCGAACTAACTTGTTCTAGCAAACTAGACTGTCAGACAGCTACCACGTGAAAAGCTCTAACCTAAGACCCTGCCAGGACAGCTCACAGAACAAAGGATGGAACAGATTAGTCGGCTGCAGACCATCACCCACAAGCAGCGAGAGCCAGAAGGGCTGAAGGGGACAATAGAAGCCCCAGAGAGACGTTACCTACCAACCTGCTAGCAGACATCTTTGCTAATTAAGGCTTCTTGGGTTTCTGGACAGTCATCATCCGCTTGATGTACACCCATAAAGGTGCACCAGGTGTACACCCAGAAAACTTAGCAGAGGGGATGGGAGAGGTGATGAGTCACAGCAACAGTGTTTGCCAAACACCTGAGCTACTTGGACCTGGGAAGGGCACAAAACGGAGGCCCAATGGAATCTGCATATCTGAGGACTGCCTGAGTGCCTGAACATGAACAGCTTAGACCTGGGAGGTGCATGCAGCCCAGGGCTGGCAACAGACAGTTCCTGGCGGGGCAACCTAGAGCCTGAGCTGTGTGTGCTGTGAGCGGGGGCAGGCCCAGTGCGGCTGAGACACTGCAAGCAGTTTCCATTTTTATTTTTGGCAGTGTCCCTCCCTCCCACAGTG
The DNA here is from genome assembly GCA_006408585.1 of Antidorcas marsupialis. NCBI lineage: Eukaryota > Metazoa > Chordata > Mammalia > Artiodactyla > Bovidae > Antidorcas > Antidorcas marsupialis. Next base: position 142,129 of record SJYB01005846.1, on the reverse strand, counting down.
TGACTGAACTAGTGAGCCTCAAAAAAGTGTCCACCATCACAACCCTTGTGTCAGGGCTAAAATCAGACACTGAAGAGACCAGCAAAGGGAAGAAGCTAAAACAGAGAGAACCACCTTGGAAGTGACAGGTGCAATAGATTAAAACCCTATAGTTAGTATGGACTACATAGGAAGGGGCCTATACATCGAGAAATATAAGCCAGACCAAGGAACTATCCAAAAGTGAACTGACCCCACAGTGCCCACAACACCAGAGAAAGTTGTAGATATATCTTTATTATTTATACAATGATTATCTCTTTTTTTCTTTTCTTTTTCTTCTGTTTTAATTTAAAAAATTTTTTAATTCCTCCATTGCTTCTTTAATTTTCATTTTTATACCCTACAATTGCTTTTCAAAAAAAGATCATATTTTAAAGGCAAATTAAAAAATATTAATAAAAATAATTTTAATAATAAGATTAATACTTCTTGTGACCATACACATAAAACCATAATTTTAATAATAAGAATAAAAAACAAACATTTGTCATAATATAAAACACTTGTCTCGATATGTCATAAGTGACTTATGTCATGATAAGTGACTTCTTATGTCATGTTTTATATCATTTATCATGACAAGTGTTTTATATTGTGACATAAGTCACTTATCGAGACAAGTGGTTTACATCGTGACATAAGGTACTTATCGTGACAGGTGGTTTATATCATGACTCAAGAGGAGCCCCGTTTTCCCCTGCTTAGCTCCAGATAGGGGCCCTTTCCCTGGTCTGCCTGGAAAGGGTTCCTGGCGCTCTCCTCACATGCCAAGAAGAGGCGCTCACACCAGGAGAATTGGGAGGAGCCTCAGGGGTGGGGCCACCATTCCCCAAGTTCCCCAAATGCCTCGTCCACTCTGGATTAAAATGACTGTCCTGCACTGCCTCGACTGTCACCCCAACGCTCAACTCCCTACACACTGGCATGTTTGACAACCCTGGGGTACCTCGAGGGCTAGCCACATATCCCTATGTCGCTCGACGGGGAGCCGGACATCGCTGGTGCAGCTAGGGAGGAAAGCGGCCGTGCACGTCTCCAGGCGAGACCAGGCCTGTCTCCCTGTGGGGTCCCCAGGGGAACCGCAAGACCTATGTCAGCACGGGCGAGGCAAGCTCATGCTCTGGCCTCAGCACCTCACGAGGACTGAGGACCCGGCGATGACTGGGGAGGAAACCCCAAAGTCACCTCACAACTGGCACGGAGACTGGCCTTTCCTGAGGCCACAGTGGTGGGTCCCTGGGGTCCCGGTCGTAACTCGAGAGGACCCCACTGCAACTCGAGAAAAACCAGAAGCTTCTCCCCCGCAGGCAGGGTGATGCACTTGTCCCTTGCTGCATCTCGGGGGAAAACACCCCTTCCCTCTTGGACCTCAAAAGGCTCCATCACATCCTTGCTATGACTCAAGAAGTTCCCCATCTCACCCGTCACCACTTGAGAAGAACTCCGAAGGTCCCACCACGACTCAATAGGAACAAAGATATTCCCGGCTCAGCTCCAGATGAGGGGCCCTTTCCCTGCTCCATCAGGAAAGGTTTCTCAGCGCTCTCCTCTCATCTGTAGAAAAGGCGCTTGCACCAGGAGAGCTGGGAGGAACCTCAGGGGTCGGGCCACCATTCCCCAAGACACCTAAATGCCTCATCCACTCCAGATGAACCTGACTGCCTTGCACTGCCTCGACTGTCACACCAAGGCTTGACTCCCGACACACAGGTACGTGTGACAGTCCTGGGGTACCTAGAGGGCATGCCACAGTTCCCTGTGTCCACTCAACAGGGAGCCTGAGAGTGCTGCTGCAGCTGGGGAGGAAAGCGGCCGTGCACATCTCCAAGCGAGACGTGGCCTGACTCCCCTGTAGGGGCTCCAGGGGAACCCCAAGTCTTATGTCAGTACCAGCATAAAAAAGCTCAGTATCCGGCCTCAGCACCAGAAGAGGACTGAGCACCCTGTGACCACTGGGGAGTAATCCCCAGAGGCGTCACCCAACTCGCACTGAGACTGGCCTCACTTGAGGCCACAGGGGCGGATTTATAGGGGTCCCCATCGTAACTCGAGAAGACCCCACCGTAACTTGAGAAAAACCAGAAGTTTCTCCCCTGCAAGTGGGGTGAGGCCCTTGTCTACTGCGGCATCTCAGGGGAAATCACCCCTTCCTTCTTGGACCTCGAAAGGCTCCTATACACCCTTGCTGTGACCCAAGAAGATCCCCGCCCCACCAATCTCCACTAGAGAGGAACCACGAGGGTCTTGCTCTACTGAAGAGGAGACCCGTTTTCCCCTGTTCAGCTCCAGATGAGGGGCCCTTTCCCTACTTTGTCAGGAAAGGGTTCCTGGCGCTCCCCTCGCATCCAAAGGAAAGGCGCTCTGACCAGGAAATTCTTAAGAGCCTCAGAGGTTGGGCCACCATTCCCTAAGACCCCAAAAGCCTCGTCCACTCAAGATGTACCTGACTGCCCTGCAATGCCTCAACTGTAACCACGAGGCTCAACTCCCGACACACTGGCACGTGTGATTCCCTGGGGTACCTCGAGGTGAAGCCACAGATCCCTGAATCTGCTCTACGGGGAGCCAGACACTGCTGCTCCAGCTGGGAAGGAAAGCGGCCATGCACGTCTCCAGGCGAGACAAGGCCTGACTCCCCTGTGGGGGCTGCAGGGAAACCCAAAGGCCTATGTCAGCACAGGCAAGGCAAGCTCAGGCTCCGGCCTCAGCACCAGATGAGGAATGAGGACACAGCGACGACTGGGGTATATCTTCAGAGGCGCCTCGCAACTTGCACAGAGACTGGCTGCTCCTGAGGCCACAGGTGCATTTCCCTGGGGTAACCATCATAACTCTAGAGGACACAGCAGAAACTTGAGAAAAACCAGAAGCTTCTCAACTCCAGGCGGGGTGAGGCCCTTCTCCGATGCAGCGTCTCAGAGCAAATCACCCCTTCCCTCTTGGATCTTGAAAGGCTCCTTCACACCCTTGCTGTGACCCAAGTTTTACGCCCCAGCCGTCCCCATTAGAGAGGAACCCAGAGGGTTCCGCCGCGAATCAAGAGGAGACAGGTTTTCCCCTGCTCAGCTCCAGATGAGGTGCCCTTTTCCTGCTCTGTTGGAAAAAAGTTCCCGGTGCCCCCCTTCCATACCAAGAGGAGGAGCTCGCACCAGAAGAGTCGGGAGGAGCCTCAGGGTTTGGGCCAACATTCCCCAAGACACTCAAATGCCTCCTCCACTCCAGATGAACCTGACTGCCCGGCACTGCCTCGACTGTCACCCCGAGGCTCCACTCCCTACACACTGGCATGTTTGACAACCCTGGGGTACCTCGAGGGCTAGCCACATATCCCTGTGTCGCTCGATGGGGAGCCGGACATCGCTGGTGCAGCTGGGGAGGAAAGCGGCCGTGCAAGTCTCCAGGCAAAATGAGGCCTGACTCCCCTGTTGGGGCTCCAGGCGAACTGCAAGACCTATGTCAGCACTGGCGAGGCAAGCTCAGGCTCCGGCCCCAGCACCACACGAGGACTGAGGACCCAGCGACAACTGGAGAGGAATCCCCAGAGGCACCTCGCAACTCGCACTGAGACTGGCCTCACCTAAGGCCACAGGGGCGGGTTTCTAGAGGTCCCTGTTGTAACTGGAAGGACCCCACCACAACTCGAGAAAAACCAGAAGCTTCTCCCCTGCAGGCGGGGTGAGGCCCTTGTCTGCTGCTGCTTCTCAGGGGAAACCACCCCTTCCTTCTTGGACCTCAAAAGGCTCCTGTACTCCCTTGCTGTGACCCAAGAAGATCCCCTCCCCACCAATCTCCACTAGAGAGGAACCACGAGGGTCCCACTCGACTCAAGAGGAGACTGTTTTCCCTTGCTCAGCTCCAGATGAGGGGCCCTTTCCCTGCTCCATCAGGAAAGGGCTCCTGGCGCTCCCCTCACAGGCAAAGGAAAGGCGCTCCCACCAGGAAAGTCTGGAGGAGCCTCAGAGGTCAGGCCACCATTCCCCAAGCCCCCCAAATGCCTCGTCCACTCTAGATGAACCTGACTGCCCTGCAATGCCTCGACTGTAACCGTGAGGCTCAAGTCCCGACACACTGGCACGTGTGATTCCCTGGGGTACCTTGAGGTGAAGCCACAGATCCCTGAGTCTGCTCGACAGGGAGCCGGACACTGTTGCTGCAGCCGGGGAGGAAAGCAGCCATGCACGTCTCCAGGCGAGACAAGGCCTGACTCCCCTGTGGGGGCTGCAGGGAAACCCAAAGTCCTATGTCAGCACGGGCAAGGCAAGCTCAGGTCTGGCCTCAGCACCAGATGAGGACTGAGCACCCGGTGACAACGGCTGAGGAATCCCCAGAGGAGACTCACAACTCACACAGAGATTGGCCTCTCCTGAGGCCACCTGGGCGTGTCCCAGGGGTCCCCATCTTAACTTGAGAGGACTCCACTGAAACTCGAGAAAAACCAGAAGTCTCTCCCCTGTATGCGGGGTGAAGCCCTTGTCTGCTGCAGCCTCTCTGAGGAAATCACCCCTTCCCTTTTGGACCTCGAAAGGCTCCTTCACAGCCTTGCTGTGACCCAAGAAGTTCCCCGCACCACATGTCCCCACTCGTTAGGAACCCCAAGCGTCCCTCTGCGACTCAAGAGGAGCCCTGTTTTCTCCTGCTCAGCTCCAGATGAGGGGCCCTTTCCCTCCTCCGTCGGAAAGGGTTCAAGGCGCTCCCCTCGCAACCCAAGAGGAGGCACTCGCACCAAAAGATTCAGGAGGAGCCTCAGGGGTCCGGCCACCATTCCTCAAGACCCCCAAATACCTCGTCCACTCCAGATGAACCTGACTGCTCTTAACTGCCTCGACTGTCACCCCGAGGCTAGACTCCCGACACATTGGCACGTGTGACAGCCCTTGGGTACCTCCAAGGCAAGCCACAGATCTCTGTGTCTGCTCGACAGGGAGCTGGACACTACTGTTGCAGCTTGGGAGGAAAGTGGCCGTGCACATCTCCAGGCAAGACGAGGCCTGAGTCCCCTGTTTCAGCTCCAGGGAAACCCCAAGACCTATGTCAGCATGGGCGAGGAAAGCTCAGGCTCCAGCCTCAGCACTAGACAAGGACTGAGGACCCGGCGACGACTGGGGAGGAATACCCAGATGTGCCTCACAACTCGCACGGAGACTGGCCTCTCCTGAGGTCACAGGGGCAGGTCCCTGTGGTCCCCGTCATAACTCGGGAGTACCCTGCCTCAACTCGAGAAAAACCAGAAGCTTCTTTCTTGCAGGTGGGTGAGGCCCTTGTCCGCAGCTGTGTCTAGGGGGAAATCACCCCTTCCTTCTTGGACATCAAAAGGCTCCTTCACACCCTTGATGTGACCCAAAAAGTTCCCTGCCCCACCCCTCCCCACTCGAGAGGAACCCGGACGTTCCTTCAGCGACTCTAGAGGAGACTTGTTTTACCCTTCTCAGCTCCAGATGAGGTTCCCTGCTCCATCGAGAAAAGATTCCTGGCACTCCCCTCACCTCCCAGGAGAAGGTGCTCACCACAGGACAGTCAGGAGGAGCCTAAGGGATCGGGCCACCATTCTCCAAGACCCCCAAATGCCTCGACCAATCCTGATGAACGTGACAGCCCTGCACTTCCTCGACTGTAACCCCAAGGATTGACTCATGCCATGCTGACACGTGAGACAGCCCAGGAATACCTCGAGGGCAAGCCACAGGTCCCTGTCTGCACTCGACGGAGAGCCTGACACCGCTGCTGCAGCTTGGTATGAAGCGGCCGTGCATGTCTCCATGCGACACGAGGCCTGACTCCCCTGTGGGGACTCCAGGGGAACCATAAGATCCATGTCAGCACTGGCGAGGAAAGCTCAGGCTCTGACCTCAGCTTCAGATGAAGACTGAGGACCCGCCACCGACAGGGAGAAATCCCCAGAGGCCTCTAGCAACTCGCATGGAGACTGGCCTCTCCTGAGGCCACAGAAGTGGGTCCCCGTTGTCCCTGTCGTAACTCAAGAAGACACCGCCGCAACTCGAAAGAAAACAGGAGATTGTCCCCTGCAGGCACGGTGAGGCCCTTGTCTGATGTGGCATCCTGGGTGAAATTAATCTTTCCCTTTTCGACCTCGAATGGTTCCTTCACAACCTTGCTGTGACCCACAAAGTTCACCAAAACACCCGTCGTCACTCGAGAGGAACACCGAGAGTTTGGCCGTGACTCAAAAGGAGCCCCGTTTTCTCCTGCTCATCTCCAGATGAGGTTCACTTTCCCTGGTCCGTCGGGAAAGAATTTCTGGTGTTCCCCTTGCATCCAAGAGGAGGCACTCGCACCAGGAGAGTCCCAAGGAACACTAAAGGTCATGCCACCATTCCCAAAGACGCCCAAAGGCCTTGTCCACTCCAGATGAAACTGACTGCCCTGCACTGCCTCCACTGTCACCTGAGGACCGACTCACGCTAAGATGGCACATCTGAAAGCCATGGGGTACCTCGAGGGCAAACACAGATCCCAGTGTCCACTCGACGGGGAGCCTGACACTGCTGCTGCAGCCTGGGAGGTAAGCTGCCTTGCACGTCTCAGTGCGAGGCGAGGCCTGACTACCCTGTGGGGGCTCCATGGGAACCACAAGACCCATGTCAGCTCAGGAGAGGAAAGCTCAGGCCCCAGCCACAGCTTCAGACGAGGACTGATTACCAGCGGCCTACTGGGGAGGAATCACAAAGAGACTGGCATCAGGAGGGTCCCTGGGGTCCCCATCGTAACTTGAGAGGACCCCCTGCATCTCGAAGAAAACCAGGAGCTTCTCCCCTGCATGCGGTTTGAGGCCCTTGTCCACTGCGGCGTTTCGGGGAAAGCACCCCTTCCCTATTGGACGTCAAAAGGCTCTTTCACACACTTGCTGTGAGACACCAAGTTCCCCGACCCACCTGTCCCCACCCGAGAGGAACACCGAGGGTCCCACCATGACTCAAGAGGCGCCCCGTTTTCCTTGCTCAGCTCCAGATGAGGGTCCCTTTCCCTGCTCTGTCGGGAAAGGATTCCCAGCACTTAGCTCACATCCTAAGAGGAAGCGCTCGCACCAGTAGAGTCGGGAGGAACACCACCATTCCCCAAGACCCCCAAAGGCCTCGTCCCCTGCAGATAAAACTGATTGCCCTGCACTGTCTCAACTGTCACCACAAGGTTCGACCCACGCAATGCTGGCACGTTTGAAAACCCTGGGATACCTCAAGGGCAAGCCACAGGTCCCTGTCTTCCCTCGACAGGGAGGCTGACAGTGTTGTTACAGCTCGGGAGGAAAGCGGCCGTGCACTTCTTCACGTGAGACGAAGCCTGACTCCCCTGTGGGGGATCCAGGGGACCCCAAAACGCAAATCAGCACAGGCAAGGAAACCTCAGGCTCTGGCCTCAGCTTCAGACCAGGANCCACCATTCCCCAAGACCCCCAAAGGCCTCGTCCCCTGCAGATAAAACTGATTGCCCTGCACTGTCTCAACTGTCACCACAAGGTTCGACCCACGCAATGCTGGCACGTTTGAAAACCCTGGGATACCTCGAGGGCAAGCCACAGGTCCCTGTCTTCCCTCGACGGGGAGGCTGACAGTGTTGTTGCAGCTCGGGAGGAAAGCGGCCGTGCACTTCTTCATGCGAGACGAAGCCTGACTCCCCTGTGGGGGATCCAGGGGACCCCAAAACGCAAATCAGCACAGGCAAGGAAACCTCAGGCTCTGGCCTCAGCTTCAGACCAGGACTGAGGACCCAGCGCCCACAGGCGAGGAATACCCAGAGGCCTCTTGCAACTGGAACGGAGACTGGCCTGCCCTGAGGCCACAGGGGCAGGGCTCTGGGGTCCGCGTCGTAACTCAAGGGGACCCCAGCACAACTCAATAAAAACCAGGAACTTCTCCCCTGCATGCGGGGTGAGGCCCTTGTCCGCTGTGGTGTCTCGCGGGAAATCACCCCTTCCCTCTTGCACCTCGCAAGGCTCCTTCACACCCTTGTTGTGACCCATGAGGTTCCCCGACCCACCCGTCCCCACTCGAGAGGAACTCCGAGGGCCCTGCCTTGACTCAAGAGGAGCCCCGTTTTACCATGCTCAGCTCCAGATTAGAGTCCTTTTGCCTGCTCTGTCGGAAAGGTTTCCCGGCGCTCCCCTCACATCCAAAAAGGAGGCATTCCCACCAGGAGAGTCACAAAAAACACCAGGGTTCGTGGCACCATTCCCCAAGTCCCCAAGAAACCTCGTCCACTCCCGATGAACTTGACTGCCCTGCACTGCCTCGACTGTCACCCCGAGAATTGACTCATGCCACGTTGGTACGTGTGACAGCCCTGGGGTACCTCGAGGGCAAGCCACAGATTCATGTGTCTGCTCGACTGGGAGCATGACACTGCTACTGCAGCTAGGGAGATAAGTGGCCATGCACATCTCCATGCGAGACAAGGCCTGACTCCCCTCTGGGGCTCCATGGGAACAACAAGACCAATGTCAACATGGGAGAGGAAAGCTCAGGCTCTGGCCACAGCTCCAGATGAGGACGGAGGACCTGGCGCTGACTGGGGAGGAATCCCCAGAGGCCCCTCGCAACTCGGTCAGAGACTGACCTCTCCTGAGGCCACAGGGGCGGGTCACTGGGGTCTCTGTTGTAACTCGAGAGGACCCCGCCACACCTGGAGAAAATCCAGGAGCTTGTCCCATGCAGGCGGGGTTAAGCCATTGTCCACTGCAGCGTCTCAAGGGAAATCACATTTTCCCATGGACCTGGAAAGGCTCCTTCACACTCTTGCTGTCACAGCCCTAGTACTGCGAACCACCCTTCCAGTCTCGAGAGGAACACCAAGGGTACCAACACGACTCAAGAGGAGCCCCGTTTTCCACTGCTCAGCTCCAAATGAGGGTCCCTTTTCTGCTCTGTCGGGAAAGTGTCCCAGCGTTCCCCTCGCATCCCAAGATGAGTAGCTTGAACCAGGAGAATCGGGAGGAGCATCAGTGTTCCAGCCACCATTCCCCAAGAACCTCAAATACCTCGTCCTCTCCAGATCAACCTGACTGCACTGCACTGCCTCGACTGTCACTGTGAGGATTGACTCCTGACACACTGACATGTGTGACAGCCCTGGGGTACCTCGAGGGCTAGCCACAGATCCCTGGGTCTACTCGACTGTGAGCCTGACACTGCTGCTGCAGCTGAGGAGCAAAGCGGCCGCGCATATCTCCAGGTGAGACGAGGCCTGACTCCACTGTTCGGGCTCCAAGAGAACCCCAAGACCTGTGTCAGCACGGGTTAGGGAAGCTCAGGCTCAGGCCTCAGCACCAGACGAGGACTGAGGACCCGGTGACAACTATGGAGGAATCCCCAGCAGCTCATCTCAGCTCGTACGGAGACTGGCCTATGTGCAGGCTACAGGCTACAAGGGCAGGTCCCTGTGGTCCCCGTCGTAACTTGAGATGACCCTGCTGCTACTGGAGAATAACCAGAAGCTTCTACCCTGCAGACGGGGTGAGGTACTTGTCCGCTGCGGCATCTCGGGGAAAATCACCCCTTTTCTCTTAGGTCTCAAAAGGCTCCTTCACACCCTTGCTGTGACCCAAGAAGTTCCCCGCCCCACCCGTCTCCACTCGATCGGAACCCCGAGAGTGCCACCAAGACTCGAGGAGCCCCGTTTTCCCCTGCTGAGCTCCAGATGAGGGGCCCTTTCCCTGCTCCGTCAGGTAAGGATTCCCCATGCTCCCCTCGCATCCAAAGAAGAGGCACTCGCACCAGGAGAGTTGGGAGGAGCCTCAGGGATCGGGCCACTGTAGGGAACAAAGTATAAGGGAGGCTGGGAAGACTCTTGCAGACAAGGCTCCCGGTCAGGGCTGAATATTCTTGCAAACGAGATCTTCTGCCAAGAATCCTTTGACCCCATGGAAAAGAACATTTCTTGCATACAAGGATGTTTCTCTGATCCTTCAAAAAATAACAGACCCAGGGTCAAAAAGATTCTAAGTTGATAAGGAAGTTCCCCAAAACAAAGTCTTAGCTGCAGTAAATAAGTTAAGATAAAGGCTATCTCGACCCATGCCTGCGCACTGTATAGTCATTGAATCATAGTGTTTTGGCAACTTGCCCTGTAAATTGTTGTGAAAAAGATATAAAATAAGGCAGCTGCAAGAAGCAAAGAGAATACAAAGAATAAAGAAAAAGATTCAAGCCACTCGGCCTTGTTGGTGTTTCATTCTGTCGCTAGCTTCTGGCGCTTAACGCGGGGCACGACGGAACTGAAAAGGTATGCACCCCTGGGTGGAAAGCTGAAAGGGGGACTTTTGGGAAAACAGAGAAAAAAAAAAAAGAAAAAAACCGAAAGGGTAAGCACTCTGGCAGCGCGGGATGCTGAAAGTGGGTCTTTCGGGAAAAAGAAAAATAAGAGAAAAAACAAAAGAAAAAACGATGGGGAATTCCCCGTCTTTAAGGTCACAATATATGGAGCTGGTTAAGGGGCTCCTGCATTCTATAGGAGTTAAAACGTCTACTCGCCGTTTGAGTGAGTTGTTCTGCCTTATAGAGAAGCATTGCTATTGGTTTAAATATCAAACAGAAACACAATTAAATTTAAAGGAATGGAAAAAGATGCAAAAGGAGTTAAGAAGGCAGCATCAAAAAGGGAATATGACTTCTTTAAAGCTGTGGACTTTATGTAGTGCCATAATGCAGGCTTTTAAATTAATGTTTGCTGACAGTGAGACCACCTCATGTCCTCTTAAGAAGGAAGGTGAATGTGGGGGGGGGCTTCACTTTGGTCTCCGCCCAAGCCTCTGGATGATAGTACAGATTCATCCACCGACACAGATGGAGAAGTGAGTTCGGGGGAGGATTCACATTCTGTAGAGGCAATGATTGCTGCCTTTCAGAAGGTTTTATTAAATAGAAAACGAACTTCCAAGGCTGTTAACCCTTCTGCACCACCTTATGCATCCCTATTCCCAGTGGCTGCTGATAAAGCTGAAGTAGGGAGAGAAAATAGGCGGTTTGCATTCCCTGCTTCTATGTTCTATGATAATGATGATCTTCCAGCACCCCAGGAGGAAGTGTTTATAAACTACAGACTAATGTTTTTTGCCCATTGCCAAGGGGAACTTTCGGTTTGCTTTTGGGGAGAAGTAGTGCAGCATTAAGAAGACTGACTGTATTCCCAGGAGTGATTGATTCTATGTCAGCGAAATTTTAATTATGGTCTCTGCATCAAAAACTCTTTCTTTACTGGCAGGGGAATGGATTGCACAACTTCTTTTGTTACCTTATCACCCGTTTCCCTCATATTCAAATGAGAGAGTCGGTGGTTTTGGAAGTACAGGACAAAGTATATTTTGGGAAATGCTTATTAATGACTCTCGCCCTTCAACGTCACTGATTATTAAAAACAGACAATTTGAAGGATTAGTGGATACAGGAGCAGATGTTTCAGTTATTTCTCTCCAGCAGTGGCCTAATGACTGGCAAAAAGAAAAAAGTCCTCTTATTTTAAAAGGCTTAGGATCTATAGCAGATGTGTGGAGAAGCACTCAACCTTTGTCATGCCAATTGTCTAATGGAAAAAAGTATTTGTTTCTTTTTACATTGTTAATATACCTATTAATATTTGGGGAAGCGATCTTTTATCTTCTTTAGGAACAACGTTCATCATTTCATTGTAAAACTTGTAGCCACTGCTCAGATTCCTCGAGCTCTCCCATTGAAATAGTTAATTGATGTCCCTAAATGGGTTGAGCAGTGGCCGCTTCCAAAAGTGAAGCTCTAGGCTTTAGAACAATTAGTAGAGGAACAACTTCAATGTGGCCATATCGAACCTTCTATATCTCCTTGGAATTCTCCTTTTTTTGTCGTTAAGAAAAAATCTGGTAAATGGAGAATGTTGACTGATTTACTATAAATTAACAAATGTATAGAACCTATGGCAGCTTTGCAATTAGGTCTCCCTTCTCCTGCTTTGATTCCACAGAATTGGTCTTTGATGGTTTTAGATTTAAAGGATTGCTTGTTAAATATTCCTTTGCAAGTAAAAGATAGAAATAAATTTGCTTTTACTATTCCAGTGTATAATCATGGGCAGCCTGTAAAACGTTATCAATGGACAGTGTTGCCTCAAGGAATGATTAGTAGCCTTACACTTTGTCGAGAATTTGTTGATCATGCTCTTATCACTGTGAGGCAACAATTTTCTAATTGTCTTCTCTGTCATTATATGGGTGATCTTTTATTGGCTGCTCCTCGTAAAGAAGAGCAGGATAAACTTTTTATTCAAGTGAAAAAAGCTTTAAGTGATTTTAATCTTCAAATTGCTCCTGAAAAAATTCAAACTGAATTTCCTATTTCATATTTAGGTGCTATTTTGGAATGGCAAAGAATAAAACCTCAAAAAGTCCAAATTAGACAAGGTAATTTGAAAACTCTTAATGATTTTCAGAAGCTTTTGGGTGATATTAACTGGTTATGTCCTATGTTGGGGATCCCTACACATCAATTGCGTCATTTATTTTCAGCCCTGGAGGGTGATGCTGCTCTTAATAGTCCTCGATCTCTTACTTTTCAAGCAATAGAGGAATTACACTTTGTAGAACAGTTGAATGAAGGACAACAGGATCAACCTATATATTTCATGGTGTTTCAGGCTCCCTATTCTCCTACTGGAGTTATTGCTCAATCTGCAGGGTTGATTGAGTGGGCATTTTTACCCAATAATTATACAAAAATGCTTACTACTTATATGGACAGAATTGATTTCCTCATTCCGAAAGGTCGAGGCCACATTACCCAGTTAATTGGAAGTGACACTCAAACAATCATTACTCAACTTACTTCCACCCAAATTTCTAATTGCTTACAGTTTAATAAAAATTGGCAGATAGCTCTTGCATCTTATTCAGGGACTTTTTCTAATCATTATCCTCAATCTAAATTGATAGATTTTCTTCGACACACACCAGTAATTTGTAAATCTCCCATATCTAATATTCCGGTTGAAGGGAAAACTATTTTTACAGATGCCAATAAAATTACTGCTGGCTATTGGACCAATACTGCTTCTAAAGTTGTTCCACATTCCTTTTCTTCCGTGCAGCCTGCTGAACTTTGAGCCATTTGTCTGTCACTACAAGATTTTTTTGATGTTCCTATTAATATTGTTTCTGATTCTAAATCTGCAGTCTTTTCATGTATTTATCTTCCTGAAGCCACTCTACCATTAACTTTAAGAACTAATATTGATAAATTATTTTTTTCAGGTTCAACAATTATTAATCAGGAGACTAAACCCTGTCTGTTTTATTCATATTTGAGCTCATTCCTCTCTCCCTGGACCATTATCTTAAGGAAATGCAAATATAGATGCTTTACTTTATCCTTTACAGTCTGCAACACAAGAACATTGCTTACACCATACTAATTCTAAAAGATTACAAAAAACTTATTCGTTAACACGAAAACAAGCTCAACACATTGTTCGTTCTTGTTCCATATGTGCACCATTTGTTTTGCCCTTTGCCCCTCCTGGAGTAAATCCCAGAGGATTACAATCTAACCAAATCTGGCAAATGGATGTTGGTTTTATTTCCTTATTCAGTTAACAGAAATATGTTCATCATACTATAGATACTTATTCTCACTTTCAGTGGGCTACTGCTTTAAGTTCAGAAAAGTCTGACTCCGTTATTACTCATTTACTATTTTGCTTTGCTATTATTGGCATGCCTATAGAATTAAAAACTGATAATGCTCCCATATATCAATCCTCTAAATTATCTCAATTTTTAAAACAATATCTTATTAAGCATACTAACAGTCAAGGACAAGCTATAATTGAAAGAGCTAATCGTACTCTTCGTGAGTATCTTGAAAAAATAAGAAAGGGGGAGAAGGGTGTGATATCACCAAGGGATGTATTAAATAAAACGCTATTAAGTCTTAATTTTTTGAATGTCTGGGAAAAAGGTAAGATGACTCCAGCAGAACAGCNTCATTTACTATTTTGCTTTGCTATTATTGGCATGCCTATAGAATTAAAAACTGATAATGCTCCCATATATCAATCCTCTAAATTATCTCAATTTTTAAAACAATATCTTATTAAGCATACTAACAGTCAAGGACAAGCTATAATTGAAAGAGCTAATCGTACTCTTCGTGAGTATCTTGAAAAAATAAGAAAGGGGGAGAAGGGTGTGATATCACCAAGGGATGTATTAAATAAAACGCTATTAAGTCTTAATTTTTTGAATGTCTGGGAAAAAGGTAAGATGACTCCAGCAGAACAGCATTTTGGCAATACAGAAAAGAAGACAAAAAGCTTAGAACATCCCCGGGTATGGTATAAGGATGAGATAAAGGGATGGATTCCAGCAGTACTTCATTTTTGGGGGCAAAGATATGCTTTCATTTCTGTGAATGATTCCAGGATCTGGGTTTCATTAAGATTGGTGAAGTTCCAGGATGAGCGATCCATTCGTGCGCCAGTTTCAGGAACTGTCCATGCAGAGGACCTTCACCTTTGCAACAAGAGAAGCAAATCCACCGACATGAGGACAGCTGAAGAAACTGATGCAGGAAGCTGAAAAGACATTGCAGAAGGCGGAGCAGCCATTGAGTCCTGCTAATCTTCTGTTGGTCATGATGGCAGCGGTGACTTGTCAGGTAATGTATGTGGAAGCTACTAATTATACTTATTGGGCTTATATTCTTAACCCTCCTTTGGTGCAGGCGGTGTCTTGGGGTGAAGTAGAAGTTCCGGTCTGTACTAATGAAACTAACTTTTTCCCTCCACCTGACTGTGGAGGGATTGAGCAATTATCCCAACATGTACAAAATTATAACGTTACTAATCTTACTATAGCAGCTGAAGGTATTCCTTTATGTATAGGAGGGCATTCTTTTTGTCTGTCTACGAAAACACACTCACATCATTCTTATAATACATGGAGAGTTCAATATAGGGGACAACACTTTGCAGTTTTTACTGTGCTCATTTCTTCTCGTGGCTTTCATACTTCACAGTCTTACTTACATAAGAATAAGGGGGTACATCTGCCCCTCTGCCATGCTTCATTTTTGAAGCATCTTTATCACATCTTGAGTGGGAATGTTGCAGGGATCATGACCCTCGTCTAGTCATAAGTTATTCAAATCATGTAATTGTAGATTGGAGTCCTACTCATGGGGAAATTTTAGAAAAATGGTCTAATCGATCTTTGAAATGGTAACATTTTGCACTGGTTCCACCTCAATTGCAAATGGTGGGACACCCTCAATTACAAGGGGATATGTGGAAATTGCGGGCTGTGTCAGGTAATCTTACTATTTGGACTGGAAATTTCACCTTGAATGTTAATGATCCTTCTGGGCCTTTTCAAGTTTATTTGCATATTAACAAATTTTACTCTGCTAATGCATGTGTAAATTTTCCTTACTCTTTACTGTATGGGCAATGGACTTGGAATGAAATTTTGGGAGTTATATCATGTTCTGATTTTAATTTGACTCAATGTGTAAACTGTTCCTGGTGGGAAAATGTTGAAAACAAGATGGTTTATTCCAGTAATTACTCTCTGGTTATTGTGAAAGCACGGACTGAACTCTGGTTACCTATTTGTCTTACTCGACCTTGGTCAGACTCTTTTGCTGTCAGTCATCTTGTGAATGCTGTACAAACTCTTCTCCATCGATCCCAAAGAATGCTTGGCATCCCCATCACATCAATTCTCGCCTTGGCTTCAGTAACAGCAACAACAACTGTAGCAAGTCTTGCTTTACATCAGGGCATACAGACTGCAGATTTCGTCAAGGAGTGGCATGAGGATGCTCATTTATTGTGGCAACAATGGCATGATTTGGACGCTCTACTGGCTACTGATGTATTGAATTTACAACATACTGTTTCCTGGCTAAGAGATCAAGTAAATGTGTTAGCTACAAGGAGTGTGTTAAAATGTGAATGGAATACATCTCACCTATGTGTAACACTTGTTCCCTTTAAAATGACTGAGGGCTGG
The DNA here is from genome assembly GCA_006408585.1 of Antidorcas marsupialis. Lineage (NCBI taxonomy): Eukaryota > Metazoa > Chordata > Mammalia > Artiodactyla > Bovidae > Antidorcas > Antidorcas marsupialis. Next base: position 126,102 of record SJYB01005846.1, on the reverse strand, counting down.
AAAGAAGTGAGAAGGTCTTTGGTGGGACACCAGAATTTAACTGCTTAAATTATGGAATTGGAACAAACTATTTTGTCAACTTTTAGAAAGACACTGCCTGATATTATTGGTTCTGATATAATGAAGAATCTTCAAGAAGGATTAAATAACCTTAATTCTTTAGGGCATGTAGCTACATTGTAAACAACATCCTTTGTGAATACTTTGTTAATAGTTGCTTTATGTTTCATTGTTTTATAGTCTACTGGCGCTGGCGAGAAGGGAAACAATTGAAAAAAAAAAAAAGCTTTGCGTATTCAGGTGCTTATTCAGCACCTGCAAGAAAAGAAAGGGGGAGATGTAGTGAACAAAGTATAAGGGAGGCTGGGAAGACTCTTGCAAACAAGGCTCCAGGTGAGGGCTGAATATTCTTTCAAATGAGAACTTCTGCCAAGAATCCTTTGACCCCGTGGAAAAGAACATTTCTTGCATACAAAGATGTTACTCTGATCCTTCAAAAAGGAACAGACCCAGAGTCAAAAAGGATTCTAAGTTGATAAGGAAGTTCCCAAAAATAATGTCTAAGCTGCAGTAAATAAGTCATGTAAAGGTTATCTCGCCCAAGCCTGCGCACTCTATAGTCATTGAATCATAGTGTTTTGGCAACTTGCCCTGTAAATTGTTGCGAAAAAGATATAAAACAAGGCAGCTGCAAGAAGCAAAGAGAATAAGAAGAATAAAGAAAAAGATTCAAACCACTCGGCCGTGTTGCCGTTTCATTCCGTTGCTAGCAGTCCACAATTCCCCAAGACACACAAATGCCTCATCCACTCCAGATGAACATGATTGCCTTGCACTGCATCCATGGTCACCCCGAGGCTCAACTCCCAACACACTGGCACGTGTGACAGCCCTCGGGTACCTCGAGGGCAAGCCACAGATCCTTGTGTTCGCTCGACAGGGAGCCGGACACTGCTGCTGCAGCTGGGGTGGAAAGTGGCCATGCAAGTCTCCAGGCAAGACGAGGCCTGACTCCCCTATGGGGGCTCCAGGGCAACCCCAAGACCTATGTCAGCACAGGCGAGGCAAGCTCAGGCTCCGGCCCCTGCACCTGACCAGGACTGAGGACCCGGCAACGACAGGGGAGGAAAACACCCGAGGTGCCTCACAACTCCATGGAGACTGGCCTCTCCTGAGGCCACAGAGGCAGGTTCCAGTCGTAACTCAAGAGGACCCCATCGCAACTCGAGAAAACCAGAAGCTTCTCCCCTGCAGGCGGGGTGAGGCCCTTGTCTGCTGCAGCGTTTCAGGGGAAATCACCCCTTCCCCCTTGGACCACGAAAAGCTCCTTCACATGCTTTCTGTGACCCAAGAAGTTCCCCGCCCCACCCGGCCCTACTCGAGAGGAACCCCGAGGGTCCTGCCGTGACTCACAACGAACCCCATTTTCTCCTGCTCAGCTCCAGATCTGGGGCCCTTTCCATGCTCCATCGGGAAAGTGTTACCAGCAATCCGCTCGCATCCCAACAGGAGGCACTCGCAGCAGGAGAGTCGGGAGGAGCCTCAGGAGTCAGGCCACTATTCTGCAAAACGCCCAAATGCATCTTCCATTCCAGAAGAACCTGAGTGCCCTGCACTGCCTCGGCTCTGACCAGGAGGCTCGACTCCCAAAACACTGGCACGTGTGACAGCTCTGGGTTGCCTCAAGGGCAAGCCACAGATCCCTGTGTCTGCTCGCCGGGGAGCTGGACACTGCTGCTGCAGCTGGGGAGGTAAGCGTCCATGCACGTCTCCAGGCGAGACCAAGCCTGATTCCCGTGTGGAGTCTCCAGGGGAACCCCAACCTATGTCAGCACGGGCGAGGAAACCTCAGGCTCCTGCCTCAGCGCCAGACAAGGACTGAGGACCCAGCAACGCTGGGGAGGAATCCCCAGGGGCGCCTCACAACTTGCACGGAGACTGGCCTCTCCTGATGTCACAGGGGAGGGGCCTGGCGTCCCTGTCATAACTCGAGAGGACCCCACCGCAACTGGAGAAACACCAGAAGCTTCTCTCCTACAGGCGGGTAAGGCCCTTGTCCACTGCAGTGTCTCAGGGGAAATCACCCCTTCCCTCTTGGACCTTGAAAGGCTCCTTCACACCATTGATGAAACCCAAGAAGTTCCCCACACAACCCATCCCCACTCAAAAGGAACCCCGAGGGTCCCGCTGCGACTCAAAAGGAGCCCCATTTGCCCCTGCTCAGCTCCAGATGAGTGTCCCTTTCCCTGCTCCATCGATAAAGGGTTCCCAGTGCTCCTCTCGCATCCCAAGAGGAGGTGCTCACACCAGAAGAGTCAGCAGGAGTATCAGAGGTCGGGCCACCATTCCCCAAGAACCCCAAATGCCTCATCCAGCCCAGATGAACCTGACTGCCCTGCACTTCCTCGACTGTCACCGTGAGGCTCAATGCCCAAAACACTGGCACATGTGACAGCCATGGGGTACCTCGAGGGCCAGCCACAGATCCCTGTGTCCGCTCAATGGGGAGCCTGACAAGGTAAGTGGCCGCGGAAGTCTACAGTAGAGACGAGGCCTGAATCCCCAGTGGGGGCTCTAGGGGAACCCCAAGACATATGTCAGCACGGATGAGGAAAGCTCGGCTCCAGCCTCAGCACCAGACGAGGACTGAGGACCCGACAATAACTGGGGAGGAATCCCCAGACGTGCATGACAACTGGAACGGAGACTGGCCTCTCCTGAGGCCCAGGTGGCGGGGCCCTGGAGTAACTATCATAACTCGAGAGGACCACACCCACCTCGAGAAAAACCAGAAGCTTCTCCCCTGCAGGCGGGGTGAGGCCCTTGTCCGCTGCAGTGTCTCAGGGGAAATCACCCTTTCCCTCTTGGACCTCGAAAGGCTCCTTCACACCCTTGCTGTGACCCAAGAATTGCCCTGCCCACCAGTCCACACTGGAGAGGATCCACGAGGGTCCCGCCCCGACTCAAGAGGAGCCCCGTTTGCCCCTGCTCAGCTCCAGATGAGGGTCCCTTTCCTTGCTCGGTCCAGAAAGGGTTCCCAATGCTCCCCTCATATCCGAAGAGGAGGCGCTCACACGAGGAGAGTTGGAAGGAGCATCAGTGTTCGGGGCACCATTCTCCAAGACCCCCAAATGCCTCATCCATTCCAGATGAACCTGACTGCCCTGCACTGACTCGAGTGTCACAACGAGGCTCTACGCCCAACACACTGGCATGTGTGACAGCCCTGGGGTACCTCGAGGGCAAGCCACAGATCCCTGTGTCCGCTCGATGGGGAGCCAGACACTGCTGCTGCAGTTGGGGAGGAAAGCGGCCATGCAGGTATCCAGGCAAAACGAGGCCTGACTCCCCTGTGGGGGCTCCGGGGATCCCCAAGACCTATGTCAGCACTGGCCTGGAAAGCTTAGGCTCCAGCCTCAGCACCAGACGAGGACTGAGAACCTGGCGACGACAGGGAAGGAATCCTTGGAGACACCTGTCAACTGGCACAGAGACTAGCCTCTTCTGAGGCCACAGGGGTGGGTCCCTGGGGTCCCTTCATAACTTGAAAGGACACCACCACAACTCGAGAAAAAGCTTAAGCTTCTCCCCTGCAGGCGGGGTTAGGCCCTTGTCCGCTGCGGTGCCTTCAGGGAAATCACCCCTTCCCTCTTAGACCTCAAAAGGCTACTTTACACTCTTGCTGTGACATAAGAAGTTCCCCGCCACACCCATCCCCACTCGAGAGGAACCCCGATGGTCCCGCCACACCTCATGAGTAGCCCTGTTTGCCCCTGCTCAGCTCCAGATGAGGGTCTCTTTCCCTGCGCCATCGGGAAAGGGTTCCCAGCGCTCCCTTCGCATCCCAAGAAGAGGCGCTTGCACCAGGAGGGTCAGGAGGAGCATCAGGAGTCAGGCCACCATTCCCCAAGTCCCCCAAATGCCTCGTGGTCTAAAGGTGAAGCTGACTGATCTGCACTGCCTCAACTGTCACCCCGAAACTTGACGCCGGACACACTGGCATGTGTGCCAGCACTGGGGTACCTCAAGGCCATGCCAGAGATCCCTGTGGTCACTCGACGGGGAGCCTGACAGTGCTGCTGCAGCTGGGGAGGCAAGCGGCAATGAACGTCTCCAGGCGAGACTAGGCCTGACTCCCCTGTAGGGGCTCCAGGGGAACCCCAAGAGCTAGATCAGCACGGGCGAGGAAAGCTCAGGCTCCAGCCTCCGCACCAGATGAGGACTGAGGACCCGGTGATGACTGGGAAGGAATCCCCAGGGGCGGCAGGCAACTGGCACGGAGACTGGCCTCTCCTGAGGCCATAGGGGCGGGTCCCTGATGTCCACGTCATAACTCATGTGGACCCCGCCACAATTCGAGAAAAATCAGACACTTCTCTCCTGCAGGCGTGGTGAGGCCCATGTCTGCTGCGGCCTCTCGGGGGAAATCACCCCTTCCCTCTTGGACCTTGAATGGCTCCTTCACAACCTTGCTGTGACCGAAGAAGTTCCCCACCCCGCCCATCCCCATTCAAGAGGAAACCCGAGGGTCTCGCCTCGACTCAAGAAGAGGCTGGTTGCTCCTGCTCAGCTCGAGATGAGGTCCCTTTTCCTGCTGCATTGGGAAAGAGATCCTGGCANTTGCTGTGACCGAAGAAGTTCCCCACCCCGCCCATCCCCATTCAAGAGGAAACCCGAGGGTCTCGCCTCGACTCAAGAAGAGGCCGGTTGCTCCTGCTCAGCTCGAGATGAGGTCCCTTTTCCTGCTGCATTGGGAAAGAGATCCTGGCACTCCCGGCGCATCCCAGGAGGATATGTTCCCACCAGGAGAGTCAGGAAGAGCATCAGTGTTTGGGCAACCATTCCCAAGACCCCCAAATGCCTTGTCCACTTCAGATGAACCTGAATGCCCTGCAGTGCTTCGACTGTCATCCCGAGTCTCAATGCCAGTCATACAAGTACATGTGAAAACCCTGGGGTACCTCAAGGGCAAGCCACAGATCCCTGTATCCGATTGATGGGGAGCCTGCCAAAGCTGCTGCAGCTATGGAGGCAAGCGGCCATGTACGTCTCCAGGCTAGACGAGGCCTGACTCCCTTGTGGGGGATCCAGGGTAACCCCAAGACCTATGTCAGCACGGGCGAGGGAAGCTCAGGCTCCAGCCTCGGCATCAGACGAGGACTGAGAACCTGGCAACGACTGTGAGGGAATCTCCAGAAGCGCCTAGCAACTGGCTGGAAGACTGGCCTCTCCTGAGGCCACAGAGGTGGGTCCCTGGGGTCCCTGTCATAACTTGAGGACCCCACTGCAACTCGAGAAAAAACAGATGCTTCTCCCATGCAGGCAGGGTGAGGCCCTTGTCAACTATGGTGTCTCTGGGTAAATCACCCCTTCCTTCTTGGACCTCGAAGGTTCCTTCAAAACCTCGCAGTGACCAAAGAAGTTCCACGCCCCACCCGTCCCCACTCGAGAGGAACCCCGAGTGTCCTGCCGTGTCTGAAGACGAGCCCTGTTTGTTCCTGCTCAGCTCCAGATGTGGGTCCCTTTCCTTGCTCTGTTGGGAAAGGGGTCCTGGAGCTCCCCTCGCATTCCAAGAGGAGGCACTCACACCTGGAGAATCGGGAGGAGCATCAGGGGTCAGGCCACCATTCTCTAAGACACCCAAATGCCTCATCCACTCCAGATGAACCTGACTGCCCTGCACTTCCTCGAATGTCACCACGAGGGCTCGACGCCCGACACATTGGCACGTGTGACAAACCTGGGGTACCTCTAGGGCAAGCCACAGATCCCTGTGTCCGCTCAACGGAAGACTGACACTGCTGCTGCAGCTGGGGAGGCAAGCAGCCATGCACGTCTCCAGGCAAGACGAGGCCTGACTCCCCTCTGGGGGCTCCAGGGGAAGCCCAAGACCTAATTCAGCATGAGCGAGGAAAGCTCAGGATCTGGCCTCAGCACCAACCGAGGACTGAGGACCTGGCGACGACTGGGGAGGAATCCCCAGAGGCGCCTGGCAACTGGCACGGAGACTGGCCTCTCCTGAGGCCACACGGGTGGGTCCCAGGTGTCCCTGTTGTAACTCGAGAGGTACCCGCTGCAACTCGGGAAAAACCAGAAGCTTGTCCCCTGCAGGCGGGGTGAGGCCATTGACCACTTATGTGTCTCGGGGGAAATCACCCCTGCCCTCTTGGACCTCGAAAGGCTCCATCACACCTTTGCTGTGATCGAAGATACGCCCCTCCCCACCCCTCCCCTATTGAGAGGAACCCCGAGGGTCCCGTTGCAACTCAAGGAGCCCGGTTTGCCCCTGCTCATCTCCAGATGAGGGTCCCTTTCCCTGCTTCGTCCGGAAAGAGTTCCCAACGCTCCCCTCGCATCCCAAGAGGAGGCACTCACACCAGGAGAGTCGGGAGGAGCAACAGGGATCGGACCACCATTCCGCAAGACCCCAAAATGCCTTGTCCATTCCAGATTATCCTGACTGCTCTGCACTGTCTCGACTGTTACCCCGAGGCTCAACTCCCAACACACTGGCACGTGTCACAGCCCTGGGGTACCTCGAGAGCAAGCCACAGGGCCCTGTGTCCGCTCAATGGGGCGCCTCACACTGCTGCTAGCGCTGGGGCGGCAAGTGGCCATGCATGTCTCCTGGCGAGACGAAGCCTGACTCTCTTGTGGAAGCTCCAGGGGGAACCCCAATACCTATGTCACCAAGGGTGAGGAAAGCTCAGACTCAGGCCTCAGCACGACACGAGGACTGAGAACCCGGCGATGACTGGGGAGGAATCCCCAGAGTCGCCTGGCAACTCCTGAGGCTACAGGGGCAGGCCCTGGTGTCCCTGTTGTAACTTGAGAAGACCCCGCCGCAACCTGAAAAAAACGTAAGCTTCTCCCCTGCAGGCAGAGTGAGGCCCTTGTCTGCTGCGGTGTCTGGAGAAAAATCACCCCTTCTCTCTTGGACCTTTAAAGGCTCCTTCACACCCTTGCTGTGACCGAAGAAGTTTCCCAATCCACCCGTCCTCACTCAAGAGGAAACCCGATGGTCCCACCGTGACTCAAGAGCAGCCCTGTTTGCCCCTTCTTAGCTTCAGAGGAGGGTCCCTTTCCTTGCTCCGTCGGGAAAGGGTTCCTGGCCCTCCCCTGGCATCCCAAGAGGAAGTGCTCACACCAGGAGTGTCAGGAGGAGCATCAGGGGTCGGGCCACCATTCTGCAAGACCCCCAAATGCCACTTCCACTTCAGATGACCCTGACTGCCTTGCACTGCTGCGAATGTGACACCAAGGCTCGATGCCCGACACACTGGCATGTGTGACAGCCCTGGGATACCTCGAGGGCAATCCACAGATCCCTGTGTCTGCTAGACGCAGAGCTGGACAGTGCTGCTGCAGCTGGGGAGGCAAGCGGCCATGCACATCTCCCTCCGAGATGAGGCCTGACTCTCTTGTGGAAGCTCCAAGGGAACTCCAAGACCTATGTGTGCACTGGCGAGGAAAGCTCAGGCTCCAGCCTCAGCACCAGAGGAGGACTGAGGACCTGGCAAGGACTGGGGAGGAATCCCCAGAGGCGCCAGGCAACTGACACGGAGAATGGCATCTCCTGAGGCCCTAGGGGCGGGTCCCTGGGGTCCCCATCTTAACTCGAGAGGACCCCACTGCAACTCGAGAAAAACCAGATACTTCTCCCTTGGAGGCGGGTGAGGCCCTGTCCGCTCCAGTGTCTTGGGGGAAATCACCCCTTCCCTCTTGGACCTTGAAAGGCTCCATCTTACCGTTGCTGTGACCCAAGAATTTCCCCGGCCCACCCATCCCCATTTGATATGAACCCCGAGGGTCCCGCTGTGACTCAAGAGGAGCCCCGTTTTCCCCTGCTCAGCTCCAGATGAAGGTCCAATTCCCTGTTCCTTCGGGAAAAGCGATCCCCGTGCTCCACTCACATCCCAGGAGAAGGCACTCGCCCCATGAGAGTTGGGAGAAGCATCACGGTTCAGGCCGCAATTCTCCTAGTCCCTCAAATGCCTCGTCCACTCCAGATGAATCTGACTGCCCTCCACTGCCTCGACTGTCACCCCGAGACTCGATGCCAGACACACTGGCACGTGTGACAGCCCTGGGATATCTCGAGGGCAAGAAACATATCCCTGTGTCTGCTCGATGCTGAGACTTACAATACTGCTGCAGCTGGGGAGGTAAGCGGCTGTGCACGTCTCCAAGCGAGATGAGGACTGACTCGCCTGTGGTTGCTGCAGGCGAACCCCGAGACATATGTTCGCATGGGCGAGTATAGCTCTGGCTCTGGCCTCAGAACCAGATGAGGACAGAGGACCCAGCGACGACTGGGGAGGAATCCCCAGAGGCGCCTGGGAACTGGTACGGAGACTGGCCTCTCCTGAAGGCACAAGTGCGGGTCCATGGGGTCCCCGTCATAACTCGAGAAGACCCTGCCTAAGCTCGAGAAAAACCAGAAGCTTCTCCACTGCAGGCGGGCTGAGGACCTTGTCTGCTGTGGCGTCTCGGGGGAAATCACCACTTCCCTCTTGGACCTCGAAAGGTTCCTTCACACCCTTGCATGACCCAAGAAGTTACCCACCTCTCTAGTCTCCACTTGAGAGAAACCCCAAGGGGCTCACCGTGACTCAAGAGTAGCCCCCGTGTGCCCAGGCTCAGCTCCAGATGTGGGTACCTTTCCCTGCTCTGTTGAGAAAGGGTTCCTGGCGCCCCCCCCCCCCCCATCCTAGCAGGGGGCACTCGCAGCAGGAGTGTCGTGAGGAGCATCAGGGGTCGGGCGACAATTCCCCAAGACCCTCAAATGCCTCGTCCACTCCAGATGAACCTGACTGCCTTGCACTGGCTCGACTATCACTCCGAGGCTCGCCGCCCANCCCCCCCCCCCCGCATCCTAGCAGGGGGCACTCGCAGCAGGAGTGTCGTGAGGAGCATCAGGGGTCGGGCGACAATTCCCCAAGACCCTCAAATGCCTCGTCCACTCCAGATGAACCTGACTGCCTTGCACTGGCTCGACTATCACTCCGAGGCTCGCCGCCCAACACACTGACTCGAGTGACAGCCCTGGTGTACCTTGAGGGCAAGCCACAGACCCCTGTTTCTGCTTGATGGGGAGCCTGACACAGCTGCTGTAGCTGGGGAGGCAAGCGGCCATGCATGTCTCCAGGTGAGACGAGGCCTGACTCCCCTGTGGAAGCTCCAGGGGAACCCCAAGACCTATGTCAACACAGGCGAGGTAAGTCAGGCTCCGGTCTCAGCATGAGACGAGGACTAAGGACCCTGCGATGACTGGGGAGGAATCACAGGAGGCGCCTGGCAACTGGCACAAAGACTGGCCTCTCCTGAGGCCAGAAGGGCGGGTCCCTGTGGTCCAAGTCTTAACTCGAGAAAACCCCTCCGCAACTTGAGAAAAACCAGATACTTTTCACCTGCAGGTGGGGTGATGCCCTTGTCCACTTCAACGTCTCATGGGAAATCAGCCCTTCCCTCTTAAACCTCAAAAGGCTCCTTCACACCCTTGCTGTGACCCAAGAATTTCCCCGGCCCACCCGTCCCCTCTAGATAGGAACCCCGAGGGTCCCGCCGTGACTCAAGATGAGCTTCGTTTGCCGCTTCTCAGCTCCAGATGAGGGTCACTTTCACTGCTCCATCAGGAAAGTGTTCCCTGCGCTCCCCCACATCCCAGGAGAAGTCACTCGCATCAGGAGGGTCGGGAGGAGCCTCAGGAGTGAGGCCACCATTCCCCAAGACCCCAAATGCCTCGTCCACTCCAGGTGAACCTGACATTCCTGTACTGCATCGACTGTCACCCCAAAGCTCGATGCCTGACACACTGGCACGTGTGACAGCCCTGGGGTACCTCGAGGGCAAGCCACAGATCCCTGTGTCCACTCGACGGGGAGTGTGACACTGTTGCATCAGCTGGGGAGGCAAGTGGCAGTGCATGTCACCAGGCGAGACGAGGCCTGACTTCCTTGTGGGGGCTCCAGGGGAACTCCAGGACCTATGTCAGCACGTGAGAGAAAAGCTCAGGCTCTTGCCTCAGCACCAGATGAAGACTGAGGACACGGCAACGCCTCGGGAGGAATCCCAAGAGGCACATGGCAACTGGCTTTGGGACTGTCCTCTCCTGAGGCCACAGGGGCGGGTCCCTGGGGTCCCCGTCATAACTCAAGAGGACCCCGCCACATCTTGAGGAAAACCAGAAGCTTCTCCCCTGCAGGCGGGGTGAGGCTCTTGTCCACTCTGGCGTCTTGGGGAAATCACCCCTTCTCACTTGGACCTCAAAAGGCTCATTCACACCCTTGCTGTGACCCAAGAATTTTTCCACCCCACCCGTCCCCACTTGAAAGGATCCCTGAGAGTACCCCCACGACTCAAGATGAGCACCGTTTGCCCCTGCTCATCTCCAGATGTGGGTCCCTTTTCCTGCTCCATCGAGAAAGGTTTCCCGGCACTCTTGGCATATCCCAAGATGAGGCGCTTGCACAAGGAATGTCGGGAGGAGAATCAGGGATCAGGCCACCATTCCCCGAGACCCCCAAATGCCTCGTTCACTCCAGATCAACCTGACTGACCTGCAGTGCTTCGACTGTCACGACGAGGCTCAGTGACTGACACCCTTGCACGTGTGACAGCCCTGGGGTATCTCGAGGGCAAGCCACTGATCCCTGTGTCAGCTCGATGGGGAGCCTGACACTGCTGCTGAAGCTGGGGAGGCTAGCGGCCATGCAGGTCTCCAGGCGAGAGGAGGCCTGACTCCCCTGTGGGGACTTGAGGGGATCCCCAATACCTATGTCACATGGGTGAGTAAAGCTCAGGCTCCGGCCTCAGCACCACACGAGGACCGAGGACCCAGCGACGACTGGGGAGGAATCCCCAGAGTCCCCTGGCAACTTGCACTGAGACTGGCCTCGCCTGAGGCCACAAGCGCTGTTACCTGGTGTCCCCATCGTGACTTGAGAGGATCCCACCACAGCTCAAAAAATACCAGAAGCTTTTCCCCTGCAGGCGGGGTTAGGCCCTTGTCCACTGCAGCGTCTTGGGGGAAATCATGCCTTCCCTCTTGAACCTTGAATGGCTCCTTCACAACCTTGCTGTGACCGAAGAGGCTCCCCTCTCCACGCGTCCCCACTCGAGAAGAATTCCGAGGGCCCCACCACGACCCAAGAGGAGCCTCATTTTCCCTGCTCAGTTCCAGATGAGGGGTCCTTCCCTGCTCTGTTGGGAAAGGGTTCCAGGCACTCCCCTCGCATCCTAAAAGGAGGCATTCGCACCAGGATAGTCTGGAGGAAACTCAGGGGTCGGGCCACCATTCCCCAAGACTGCCAAATGTCTCATCCACTGCACATGAACCTGACTGCCTGCACTGCCTGGACTGTCACCCCGAGGCTCGACTCCCGACACACTGGCACGTGTGACAGCCCTGGGGTACCTCGAGGCCAAGCCACAGATCCCTGTGTGCTCTCGACGGGAAGTGAACACTGCTGCTACCACTGGGGAGGAAAGCATCCGTGCACGTCTCCAGGCCAGACAAGGCCTGAATTTCCTGTGGGGCTCCAGGGGAACACCAAGTCCTATGTTAGCACGGGCGAGGAAAGCTAAGGCTCCGGCCTCAGCACCAGACGAGGACTGAGGACCCGGAGACGACTGGGGAAGAATCCACAGAGGCGCCTCGCAACTCACACGGAGACTGGCCTCTCCTGAGGCCACAGGGGCGGGTCTCTGGGGTCACTATCGTAACTTGAAAGAACCCCACCGCAACTCGAGAAAATCCAGAAGCTTCTCTTCTACAGGCGGGGTGAGGTCCTTGTCCACTGCAGCCTTTCGGGGGAAATCACTTCTTCCCTCTTGGACCTTGAAAGGCTCCTTTACACCCTTGCTGTGACCCAAGAAGTTCCCCACCCCACATGTCCTTACTCGAGAGGAACCCCATGGGTCCTGCTGCGACTCAAGAGGAGCCTCGTTTTCCCCTGATCAGCTCCAGATGAGGGGCCCTTTCCCTGCTCCATCGGGAAACGGTTCCTGGCCCTGCCCTCGATTCCCAAGAGGAGATGCTCACACCAGGAGTGTTGGGAGGAGCATCAGGGGTCGGTCCACCATTCCCCAAGCCCACCAAATGTCTCGTCCACTCCAGATGAACCTGAATGCCTTGCACTGCCTCGACTGTCACCCTGAGGTTCGACGCCTGACACACTGTCATGTGTGACAGCCCTGGGGTAGCTCAAGGGCAAGCCACAGATCCCTGTGTGCACTTGACGGGAAGCGGACTCTGCTGCTACCACTGGGGAGGAAAGGGGCTGTGCACTTCTCCAGGCGAGACAAGGCCTGACTTTCCTGTGGGGGCTCCAGGGGAACCCCAAGACCTATGTCAGCACGGGCTAGGAAACCTCAGGATCCGGCCTCTGCACCAGAAGAGGACAGAGGATGCGGTGACGACAGGGAGGAATACCCAGAGGCGCATGGCAACTGGCACCTAGACTGGCATCTCCTGAGGCCACAGGAGTGGGTCACTGGCATGCCTGTCGTAACTCAAGAGAACCCTGCCACAAGTCAAGAAAAACAAGGAGCTTCTCCCCTGCAGGCAGGTTGAGGCTCCTGTCCACTGCATCATCTCAGGGGAAATTACCTCTTCCCTCTTGGACCTCAAAAGAGTCCTTCACACCATTGCTGTTACCCAAGAAGTTCCCTGCCCCACCAGTCCCCACTCGAGAGGAACCCGGAGGGTACAGCCGTTACTCAAGAGGAGCCCGATTTGCCACTGCTCAGCTCCAGATGAGGTTCCTTTTCCCTGCTCCATCGGGAAAGGTTTCGTGGCGCTCCCCTCACATCGCAAGAGGAGGCGCTCTCACCAGGAGAGTCATGAGCAGCCACTGGCTTCGGGCCACCATTCCCCAGGACCCTGAAATGCCTTGTCCACTCCAGTTGAACCTGAATGCCCTGCACTGCCTCGAATGTCCCCCCGAGGCTCGACTCCCATCACATTGGCACATGTGACAGCCCTGGGTTTCCTCGAGGGTAAGCCACAGATCCCGGTGTCTGTTAGACGGGGAGCTGGACACAGCTGCTGCAGCTGGGCAGGAAATCTGCCATGCATGTCTCCAGGCGAGACGAGTCCTGACTCCCTTGTGGGGGCTCCAGGGGAACCCAATCATATTTCAGCATGAGAGAGGAAAGCTCAGGCTCTGACCTCAGCACCAGACGAGGACTGAGGACCCAGAGATGATGGGGGAAGAATCCTCAGAGGCGCCTTGCAACTATCACGGAGACTGGCTTCTTCTGAGGCAAGAGGGCGGGTCCCTGAGGTCCCTGACGTAAGTCGAGAGGACGCCGCCGCATCTCGAGGAAAACCAGAATCCTCTCCTCTGCAGGCGGGTTGAGACCCTTGTCCACTGCGTCGTCTCAGGGGAATCACCCCTTCCCTCTTGGACCTGAAAAGGCTCCTTCACACGCTTGCTGTGAAGCAAGAAGTTCCCCGCCCCTTCATTCCCCACCTGAGAGGAACCCCGAGGGTCCCGCCACAATTCAAGAGGAGCCCTGTTTTCCCTGCTCAGCTCCAGAAGAGGGGTCCTTTCCATGCTCCATCAGGAAAGGATTCCCAGCGCTCCTCTCACTTCCCAAAAGGAGGCGCTCGCACCAGGAGAGTCAGGAGGAGCTGCTGGGTTCGGGCCACCATTCTCCAAGACCCTGAAATGCCTCGTCCACTCCAAATGATCCTGACTGTCCTGCACTGCCTCGACTGTCACCCCGAATCTCGATGCCCAACACACTGGCACATGTGACAGCCCTGAGGTTCCTCGATTGTAAGCCACAGATCCCTGTGTCCGCTCGATGGAAAGGTGGACACTGCTGCTGCAGCTGGAGAGGAAATCGGCCATGCACGTTTCCAGGTGAGACGAGGCCTGACTCCCCTGTGGTGGATTTAGGGTAACACCAAGGCATATGTCAGCATGGGCGAGGAAAGCTCAGGCTCCGGCCTCAGACCAGATGGGGAATGAGGCCCCGGCGACGACTGGGGAGGAGTTCCAAGAGGCACCTCACAACTGGCACGGAGGCTGGCCTCTCCTGAGGCCACAGGGGCGGGTCACTGGGGTCTCCATTGTACCTCGAGAGGACCTCGCCGCAACTAGTGAAAAATTAGAAGCTTTTCCCCTGCATGTGGGTTAAAGCCCTCGTCTGCTGCCATGGCTCAAGGGAAATCACCCCTTCCCTCTTGGACCTGGAAAGTCTCCTTCACACCCTTGCTGTGACCCAAGAAGTTCCCTGCCACACCTGTCCCCACCAAACAAGAATCCTGAGGATCCCGCGTGATTCAAGAGGAGCCCTGTTTCCCCTGCTCAGCTCCAGATGAGGGTCCCTGTCCGTGCTTTGTGACGAAAGGGTTCCTGGCGCTCCCCTCGCATCCCACAACGAGTTGCTCGCCCCAGGAGAGTCGGGAGGAGCATAGGGGTCAGGCCATCATTCCCCAAGACCCCCAAATGCCTCGTCCACTCCAGATGAACCTGACTGCCCGGCACTGCCTCGACTGTCACCCCGAGGCTCAACGCTCGACACAGTGACAAGGGTGACAGCCCTGGTTTACCTAGAGGGCAAGCCACAGATCCCTGTGTCTGCTCGATGGGGAACCTGACACTGCTGCTGCAGCTGAGGAGGCAAGCAGCCATGCACGTCTCCAGGAGAGACGAGGCCTGACTCATCTGTGGGGGTTACAGGGGAACCCCAAGACCTATGTCAGCACAGGCAAGGAAAGCTCAGGCTCCGACCTCAGCACCAGATGTGGACTGAGGGCCTGCCGACGACTGGGGAGGTATCCCCAGATGTGCTTGGCAACTGGCACGAGACTGGCCACTCCTGAGGCTGCAGGGGCAGGTCCCTGGGGTCCCTGTCATAAATCGAGAGGACCCCACCACAACTCGAGAAAAACCAGAAGCTTCTCCCCTGCAGGCGGGATGAGGCACTTGTCCACTGCAGCATCTCGGGGAAAACCACCCCTTCCCTCTTGGAACTCAAAAGGCTCCTTCACCCTCTTGCTGTGACCAAAGAAGTTCCCTGCCCCACCCGCCCCCACTCGAGAGGAACCCGGAGGGTCCCGCCACAGCTCAGGAGGAGCCCCGTCTTTCCTTGCTCAGCTCCAGATGAGGGGCCCGTTCCCTGCTCCAATGGGAAAGGTTTCCCGGTGCTCCCCTCACATCCCAGGAGGAGATGCTTGCACCAGGAGAGTCAGGAGCAGCCGCTGGGGTCGGGCCACCATTCCCGAGGACACTGAAATGCCTAATCCACTCCAGATGAACCTGGCTTCCCTGCACTGCCTCGACTGTCATCCTGAGGCTCGACGCCTGACCCACTGGCACATGTGACAGCCCTGCGGTACCTCGAGGGCAAGCCATAGATCCCTGTGTAAACTGGCCGGGAGCCTGAAATGCTGCTGCAGCTGGGGAGGAAAGTGGCCGTGCACGCCTCCAGGTCAGATGAGGACTGAATCCCCTGTGGAGGCTACAGGGGTAGCCCAAGACCTATGTCAGCACGGGCGAGGAAAGCTCAGGCTCCAGCCTCAGCACCAGACGAGGACTGAGGACCCGGCAACAACTGGGGAGGAATCACCAGAGGCACCTTGCAACTTGCATGGAGACTGGCCTCTCATGACGCCACAGGGGCGATTCCCTAGCTTTTCCGTCATAACTCGAGAAGACCCCGCCACAACTCAGAAAAAAACCAGAAGCTTCTCTCCTGCAGGCGGGGTGAGGCCGTTGTCCGCTGTGGCATCTTGGGTAAATCACTCCTTCCCTCTTGGACCTAGATAGGCTCCTTCACACCTTTTCTGTGACCCAAGAAGTTCCCCGCCTCACCCGTCCCCACTCAAGAGGAACCCCAAGGGATCTGCCGTGACTCAAGAGGAGCCCCTTTTTCCCCTGGTCAGTGGCAGATGAGGACCACTTTCCATGCCCCACCAGGAAAGGGTTCCTGGCTCTCCCCTTGCATCCCAAGAGGAGGCGTTCGCAACACGAGAGTCGGGAGGTGCCTCAGGGTTTGGGCCACCATTCCACAAGACCCCCAAAAGCCTCGTCCACTCCAGATGATCCTGACTGTCCTGCACTGCCTCGACTGTCACCCCGAGGCTCAACTCCTGAACCACTGGCACGTGTGAAAGCCCTAGGGGACCTCGAGGGCAAGCCACAGATTCCTGTGGTTGATTGACAGCGAGCCAGACACTGCTGCTGCAGCGGTGGAGGAAAGCGGCGTGCACATCTCCAGGCAAGACGAGGCCTGACTCCCCTGTGGGGGCTCCATGGGAACCCCAAGATGTATGTCAGCATGGGCGAGGAAAGCTCAGGTACCGGCTTCAGCGCCAGACGAGGACTGAGGTTCCAGCGAAGACATGGGAGGAATTCCAAGAGGCGCCTCACAACTCGCACAGAGACTGGTCTCTCCTGAGGCCACAGGGGCGGATCCCTAGGGTCCCCGCCACAAC
Source organism: Antidorcas marsupialis (assembly GCA_006408585.1). Lineage (NCBI taxonomy): Eukaryota > Metazoa > Chordata > Mammalia > Artiodactyla > Bovidae > Antidorcas > Antidorcas marsupialis. The sequence goes on along the minus strand of SJYB01005846.1, from coordinate 109,652 downwards.
TCGACAAAAACCAGAAGCTTCTCTTCTGCAGGCTGGGTGAGGCCCTTGTCCGCTGCGGCGAACAAGATAATTCCCCTCAATGCAGGATAAGGCCCGTTTCCCCCTCAGTTCTTGAGAGCCATCCTGTCTAACCCCTCACACTCCAATGGAGACATGACTAACCTCAGGCAACATGAGAGCTACTCAGAGGTCCCTGTCACAACTCGAGAGGAGCGTGAAGATTCAGGCCACAACTGGAGAAACACCATGAGATTCTAACCCAAAGTGAAATGAGGCCCTTTCTCCTGCAGTCACTCAAGAGCAATTCCAAACACCACATTGCAACTGAAGGGAGACTAGACTACCCTGAGGCAACATGACAGATTCCCTGAGTTCTCCGTCACAACTCGAGAGGAAACAAAAGCTTTAGGCTGCAACCTGAGAAACACCACGAGATAGATCCCTCAGTGAAAAATGAGGCCAATTGCCCCTGCAGTGACTCGAGAGCAATGCCACGCACCACCTTGTAACTCAAAAGGAGACTTGACTTCCTTGAGGAAACACGCGAGGTTCCCTAGGTTCACCTTCAGAAATCTAGAGCAACCCCAATCTTCCCACTGGAAGTCCAGTAAAACAAGACCACCTAACACTACTACCACTGCAAATGCGAGATAAGGCCCTTTTCGACTGCAGCACCCTAAGAGCAATCTACTATTTCCTTTTGAAATGAGAAAAGAGGCTTGAATCCCTTTACACAGTTCAGGACGCTTCCCAAGATTCTCATCTGCACTTGAGAGGATCTCTGAGTTTCATGCCACAACTCGTTAAGGGTCCCATTTTCCCAACTTCATCTCTAGATTAGCACCGATTCTCCTGCTTCAGTACAGAGGTATACCAACTTTCCGCTAAGAGCTCAAGTGGAGGCTTGTTCTCCCTATTGGAACCCCAGAGGAATTCTGGGATTTCTACTGCAAGTCAAAAGGACACAAACTTCCCCCTCATTCTAAGATAAAACCTCATTCCCATGAAAAGACTCAAATGGAACCCTGAGTATCCCCTAAGAACACGAAGGGAGGTCTGACTCCCCTGTTGAACCTCTCCAAAAAGCCAAAATTCCCAATGTCAATTCAACAGGAGGCCTGACATCCCTTTTTCCAATTTGACTGGAAAGTGGAGTTCCATGTCTCAACACGAGCCGAGGCCTGACTTCCCTTTTGAAATTCAATAGGAAGCCCGAGATCCCTGTCACAAATTTAGAGCAAGCCTGACTCTAGCCCCACCCTGAAATTAGAGCATATATCCCTTCAGTGACTCAAAGGCATCCCAAAGTGGTCTTCAGAAACTGAAAGGAGGCTTGACTTGCCTGAGGCAGCATGCCGGGCTCACAGAACGCCACGTCAAAACGAGAGGAGACCAGTTGTGGCTTCCCGCCACAGCTTGAGAAACATCACGATATTCACTCTTGAATGTGAGATGAGGCCCGATTCCCCTGCAGCGAGTTGAGAGCAACGCTCTGCTCTTCCTTGCAACTTGAAAAGAGACTTGACTTCCCTGAGGCATCACAAGAGGTTCCCCTGAGATATTTGTTTCAGCCGGAGAGGCACCCCAAACTTCTGGTGGCAACTCGAGAAACCATGAGATTCCCGCCTGTAAGCAAGATTAGCACCTTTTCCCCTGCAGTGCCTCGAGAGCAACTCCATGTTCCCTCTCGAACCTGGAAAGGAGGCTCGATTCTTTTTAGCCACTCAAGAGGCTATCCACAATATTCGTTGCCACCTCACTTTCCCACAACAAATCGAGAAGAGCCCTATGTTCACTGCCTCATCTCACCTGAGGGCAGATTCCTCACCTTAATCTTGAGAAGAATCCCAGTGTTCCCTCATATCTAAAGAGAAGGCTTGTCTCACCTATTGAAACCTTAGTGGAAGCCCGAGATTCGTTCTGCAAGTTGAAAGGATAGTGAGTACGTCCTCAGTTCCAGATAAGGCCGGACTTCCCTACAATGACTAGAATGGAACTCCGAGTATGCCTTCACCACCCGAATGGAAGTCTGACTCCCCTGATGTACCTCTATAAAAAGACCCACATCCCCACCTCAGTTCGACAGGAGGCCTGACACACCTTTTGCTCGGTAGGAAATCAAGTTCCATACTTCAACACGTGGCGAGGGCTGACTCCCCTGTTGAAACTCAATTGGAATTTCAAGATCCCTGTCACAAATGGAAAGGAACCCTGAAACCCGCCTCATCCTGAAATCAGCTCCTATTGCCCCTAGGCGATTGGTGAGGAATCCTTAGGTGGCCCTCAGAAGTTGAAAGGAGGCCTGACATCCCTGAGGCAATAATGAGAGGCTCACTGAGGTCCCCCTCAAAATTTGAAAGCAACCCAAAGCTTCCTGCTGCAACTCGAGAAACACCACAAGATTTCCCACTCAATGAGATAAGGCCCATTTCCTTCTCAGTGACTTGAAAGCAATCCTGCCCAACCCTCACACCTCGAAAGGAGCCTTGATTAATCTCAGGTAAGACGTGATGTACCCTGAGGTCCCCGTTGCAACTCGAGAGGAAGCCGAAGCTTCAGGCTGCAACTTGAGAAGTAATACTAGATTCCAATGCAATGCGAGATCAGGCCCTTTCCCTCGCAGTGATTTGAGAGCAATTCCATGCACTGCATCGCAATTTAAAAGGAGACTAGACCACCCTGAGGCAACAGGAGAGGTTCTGATATGGGTGGTTCTAAAATGGTAGAAGAATAGGACGGGGAGACCACTTTCTCCCCCACAAATTCATCAAAAGAACATTTTAACGCAGAGTCAATTCCACAAAAAAACTTCGGAATTCCAGCAGAAGACATCAGGACACAGAAAAGCAGCTCATTGTCTTCGAAAACAGGTAGGAAAAAATATACAAAGCAAAAAGAGAGACAAAAGAGGTAAGGAGGAAGCTCCGTCCTGGGAAGGGAGTCTTAAAAAGAGATAGGTTTCCAAACACCAAGAAACACTCTGGCTGCTGAGTCTGTGGTGAGCCTTGTAAGCACAGAGGGCAACATGTGAAAGTGAAAGTGAAGTCACTCAGTCGTGCCCGACTCTTTGCGACCCCAAGGACTGTTGCCTACCAGGCTCCTCCCTCCATGTGATTCTCCAGGCAAGAGTACTGGAGTGCATTGCCATTTCGTTCTCCAGGGGATCTTCCTGACCCAGGGATCACTCCCAGGTCTCCCGCATTCCAGGCAGATGCTTTAACCTCTGAGCCACAAGGGAAGCCCATAGAGGGCAACATAACAGGGAGGAAAAATAAATAAATAATTAAACCCACAGATTATGAGCTCAATGGTAACTTCCCCAGTGGAGAAGCAGCACAGACACCTGCATCTGCCACTAGCTAGTGGGGGCTGGGCAGGGAGGGGAGGGCAGCATGGCTTCTTAAGCACTGGGCCTGAATGCCCCAAGGGTAACTGGAGCAAACTAACTTGGGCTAGCAAACTAGACTGTGGGATATCTACCACACGAAAAGCTCTAACATAAGACCCTGCCAGGACAGCTCACAGAACAAAGGATGGAACAGAATTAGTGGGCTGCAGACCATCACCCTCCAGTGACAAGCAGCCAGAGCCAGAAGGGCCGGAAGGGGACAATAGAAGCCCCAGAGAGACATTATCTACCAACCTGCTAAAAGACTTCTTTACTAATTAAGACTTCTTGGCGTTCTGGAGAGTCAAGATCCGCTTGATGTACACCCATGAAGGTGCACCAGTTGTACACCCAAAAAACTGAGCAGAAAGGATGAGTGAGGTGATAAGTCACAGCAACAGTGCTTGCCAAACACCTGAGCTACTTGGACCTGGGAAGGGCACAAAACGGAGGCCCAATGGAATCTGCATATCTGAGGACTGCCTGAGTGCCTGAACATGAACAGCTTAGACCTGGGAGGTGCATGCAGCCCAGGGCCAGCCTCAGACAGTTCCTGGCAGGGCAACCTAGATCCTGAGCTGTGTGCGCTGTGAGCGGGGGCAGGCCCAGTGCGGCTGAGACACTGCAAGCAGATGCCATGGTTATTTTTGGCAGTGGCCCTTCCTCCCACAGAGCGACTGAACTAGTGAGCCTAAAAAAAGTGTCCACCACCACAACCATTGTGTCAGGGCAAAAATCAGACACTGAAGAGACCAGCAAATCGAGGAAGCTAAAACAGAGAGAACCGCCTTGGAAGTGACAGGTGCAATACCCTATCGTTAGTATGGACTACATAGAAGGGGCCTATAGTTCATGAAATATAAGCCAGACCAAGGATCTATCCAAAAGTTATATGACCCCACAGTGCCCACAACACCAGAGAAAGTTCTAGATATATCTTTATTATTTTTATGATCATTCTGTCTTTATTTTTTTTCTCTTTTTTAATTTTTAAAAATCTTTAATTCCTCTGTTACTCTTTTAATTTTCATTTTTATAGCCTAGAATTACTTTTCCAAAAATAGATCCTATTTTTAAAGCAAATTTAAAAAAAATAATAAAACTATAATTTTAATATTAAGAATAATGCTTCTTGTGACCATATGCATAAACCCATAATTTAATAATAATAAAAACCAAACACTTGTCATGATATAAAACACTTGTCATGATATGTCATGATAAGTTACTTATGGCATGTTTTATATCCCTTATCGTGACAAGTGGTTTATATCGCGACATGAGACACTTTATCGTGACAAGTGGTTTATATCGTGACATAAGTCACTTATTGTGACAGGTGGTTTATATCACGACATAAATCACTTATCATGACAAGTGGTTTATATCGCGACATAAGACATTTATTGTGACAAGCGGTTTATATCGCAACTCAAGTGGAGCCCCATTTTCCCCAGCTCAGCTCCACATGTGAGGCCCTTTCCCTGCTCCGTCAGGAAAGAGTTCCTGGCGCTCCCCTCACACGCCAAGAGAAGTCGCTCGCACCATGAGAGTCTGGAGGAGCCTCAGGGGTCGGGCCACCATTCCCCAAGTTTCCCAAATGCCCTTCCACTCCGGATTAAAATGACTGTCCTGAACTCTGTCGACAGTCAAACTGAGGCTCGACTCCTGACACACTGGCACGTGTGACAGCCCTAGGGTACCTCGAGGGCAAGCCACAGATGGGGAGCCGGACACTGCTGGTGCAGCTGGACAGGAAAGCGGCTGTGCACATCTCCAGGCGAGACGAGGTCTGACTCCCCTGTAAAGGCTCCAGGGGTAGCCCAAGTCCTATGTCAGCACGGGAGAGGAAAGCTCAGGCTCCGGCCTCAGCACCAGATGAGGACTGAGGACATGGCCATGACTGGGGAGGAATCACCACAGAAGTCTCAGAAATTGCATGGAGACTGGCCTCTCCTGAGGCCACAGGGGTGATTCCCTAGCGTCCCCGTCATAACTCCAGAGGATCCCTGCCACAACTCAGGAAAAACCAGAAGCTTCTCCCCTGCAGATGGGGTGAGGCCCTTGTCCACTGCGGCATCTCGGGGGAAACCATCCCTTCCTTCTTGGACCTCGAAAGGCTCCTACACACCCTTGCTGTGACCCAAGAAGATCCCCGCCTCACCAATCCCCACTAGAGAGGAACCACGAGGGTCCTGCTCAAATCAAGAGGAGATCCGTTTTCCCCTGCTCAGCTGCAGATGAGGGGACCTTTCCCTACTTTGTCAGGAAAGGGTTCCTGGCACCACCCTCCCATCCAAAGGAAAGGTGCTCCCACCAGGAAATTCTTAGGAGCCTCAGAGTTCGGCCACCATTTCCCAAGTCCCCCAAATGCCTCGTCCACTCAAGATGAACCAGACTTCCCTACACTGCCTCGATTGTCACCCTGAGGCTTGACTCCCGACACACTGGCACGTGTGATACCCGGGGGTACCTCGAGGAGAAGCCACAGATCCCTGTGTCCGTTCGATGGGGAGCCAGACACTGCTGCTGCAGCTGGTGAGGAAAGCGGCCATGCACGTCTCCAGGCGAGACAAGGCCTGACTCCCCTGTGGGGGCTCCAAAGAACCACAAGAACTATGTCAGCACAGGCGAGGAAAGCTCAGGCTCTGACTTCAGCACCAGATGAGGAAAGAGGACACAGCGACAACAGGGGGGTACCCCCAGAGGGGCCTCACAGCTTGCACAGAGACTGGCCTCTCCTGAGGCCACAGGGGCATATCGCTGTGTTCCCCATCATAACTCGAGAGGACACAGCTGGAACTTGAGAAAAACCAGAAGCTTCTCAATTCCAGGTGTAGTGAGGCCCTTCTCTGATGCGGTGTCTCAGGGGAAAACACCCCTTCCCTCTTGGACTTTGAAAGGCTCCTTCACACCCTTGCTGTGACCCAAGTTTTATGCCCCACCCGTCCACACTCGAGAGGAATCCCGAGGGTCCCGCCGCAAATCAAGAGGAGACAGGTTTTCCCCTGCTCAGCTCCAGATGAGGTGCCCTTTTCCTGCTCTGTTGGGAACGGGGTCCCAGCACTCCCCTTCCATATCAAGAGGAGGTGCTCGCACCAGGAGAGTTGGGAGGAGCCTCAGGGTTTAGGCCAACATTCCCCAAGACACCCAAATGCCTCGTCCATTCCAGATGAATCTGACTGTCCTGCACTGCCTCATCTGTCACCCCGAGGCTCCACTCCCTACACACTGGCATGTTTGACAACCCTGGGGTACCTCGAGGGCTAGCCACATATCCCTGTGTCGCTCGATGGGGAGCTGGATATTGCTGCTGCAGCTGGGGAGGAAAGCAGCCGTGCACGTCTCCAGGTGAGACGAGGCCTGACTCCCCTGTGGAGGCTACAGGGGAAACGCAAGATCTATGTCAGCACTGGCGAGGCAAGCTCAGGCTCCGGCCCCAGCACCACACGAGGACTGAGGACCCAGCGACAACTGGAGAGGAATCCTCAGAGGCACCTCGCAACTTGCACTGAGACTGGTCTCACCTGAGGCCACAGGGGCAGGTTTCTATGGGTCCCCGTAGTAACTGAGGAGGACCCCACCACAACTTGAGAAAAACCATAAGCTTCTCCCCTGCAGGTGTGGTGAGGCCCTTGTCCACTGCAGCGTCTCTGGGGAAACCACCCCTTCTTTCTTGGACCTCAAAAGGCTCCTTCAAACCCTTGCTGTGACCCAAGAAGGTCCTCGCCCCACCCATCCCCACTAGAGAGGAACTACGAGGGTCCCGCTCAATTCAGGAGGAGACCCGTTTCCCCTGCTCAGCTCCAGATGAGGGGCCCTTTCCCTGCTCCATCAGGAAAGGGTTCCCAGCACTCCCTTCGAATCCAAAGGAAAGGCGCTGGCACCAGGAAAGTCGGGAGGAGCCTCAGAGGTCGGGCCACCATTCCCCAAGCCCCCCAAATGCCTCGTCCACTCTAGATGAACCTGACTGCCCTGCAATGCCTTGACTGCAACCACGAGGCTCAACTCCCGACACACTGGAAGGTGTGATACCCTGGGGTACCTCGAGGTGAAGCCACAGAACCCTGAGTCAGCTCGACAGGGAGCCCAGCACTGTTGCTACAGCTGGGGAGGAAAGCAGCCATGCACGTCTCCAGGCGAGACAAGGCCTGACTCCCCTGTGGGGGTTGCAGGGAAACCCCAAGGCCTATGTCATCATGGGCAAGGCAAGCTCAGGCTCCGGCCTCAGCACCAGACAAGGACTGAACACCCAGCAACGACTGCTGAGGAATCCCCAGAAACGACTAGCAACTCTCACGGAGACTTGCCTCTCCTGAGGCCACCCAGGCGTGTCCCAGGGGTCCCTGTCTTAACTTGAGAGGACTTCGCCAAAACTGGAGAAAAATCAGAAGTCTCTCACCTGTAGGCAGGGTGAGGCCTTTGTCTGCTGTGGCCTCTCAGAGGCCACACCCTTGCTGTGACTCAAGAAGTTCCCAGCCCACACGTCCCCACTCGTTAGGAACCCCGAGGGTCTCACCGTGATTCAAGAGGAGCCCCGTTTTCACCTGCTCAGCTGCAGATGAGGGGCCCTTTCCCTGCTCTGTCAGAAAGCGGGTCCCTGGGGTCCCCGTCATAACAGAATAGGACCATGTTGCAACTCGTGAAAAACCAGAAGCTTCTCCCCTGCAGGCGTGCTGAAGCCCTTGTCTGCTGCAGCGTTTAGGAAAAAAATCACCCCTTCCCTCTTGGACATCAGAATGCTCCTTCACACCCTTGATGTGACCCAAAAAGTTCCCCACCCCAACACTTACCTACTCGAGAGGAACCCCGAGGTTCCCACTGTGACTCTAGAGTAGCCCCGTTTTCCACTGCTCAGCTCCAGATGTGGTGCCCTTTCCCTGCTCCATCGAAAAAGGATTCCCAGCACTCCCCTCACCTCCCAAGAGAAGGCACTTACCCCAGGAGAGTCGGGAGGAGCCTCAGGGGTTGGGTCACCATTCCCCAAGACCCCCAAATGCCTCGACCAATCCTGTTGAACGTGACAGCCCTGCACTTCCTCTACTGTAACCCCAAGGATCGACTCATGTCATGCTGGCATGTGAGACAGCCCAGGAGTACCTCGAGGGCAAGCCACAGGTCCCTGTCTGCGCTCGACGGAGAGCCTGACACTGCTGCTGCAGCTCGGTATGAAGCGGCCGTGCATGTCTCCATGCGACACGAGGCCTGACTCCGCTGTAGGGACTCCAGGGGAACCATAAGATCCATGTCAGCACTGGCGAGGAAAGCTCAGGCTCCAGCCTCCACACCAGATGAGGAGTGAGGACCCGGCGACCACTAGGGAGGAATCCCCAGAGGTGCATGGCAACTGGAACAGAGACTGGCCACTCCTGAAGCCACAGGGGCGGGTTCCTGGGGTCCCCGTCATAACTTGAGAGGACCCTGCTGCAAGTCGAGAAAATCCAGAAGCTTCTACCCTGCAGGTGGGGTGAGGCCCTTGTCCACTGCGTCACCTTGAGGGAAATCAACCCTTCCCTCTTGGACCTCGAAAGGCTCCTTCACACCCTTGCTGTGACCCAAGAAGTTCCCCGCCCCATCCGTCTGCACTCGAGAGGAACTCTGATGGTCCTGCTGTGACTCAAGAGGAGCCCCATTTTCCCCTGCTCAGCTCCAGATGAGGGCCCATTTCCCTGCTCCATCAGGAGAGGGTTTCTGGCGCTCCCTTCGCATCCCAAGAGGAGACGCTCCCACCAGGAGGGTCGGGAGGAGCATCAGGAGTCGGGCCACCATTCCCCAAGACCGCCAACTGCCTCGTCGTCTAAAGATGAAGCTGACTGATCTGCACTGCCTCGACTGTCACCCCGAGGCTCTATGCCCAACAAACTGGCACGTGTGCCAGCACTGGGGTACCTCGAGGGCATGCCACAGATCCCTGTGGTCACTCGACAGGGAGCCTGACAGTGCTGCTGCATCTGGGGAGGCAGGCAGCCTTGCACGTCTCCAGACGAGACTAGGCCTGACTCCCCTGTGGGGGCTCCAGGTGTACCCCAAGAGCTATGTCAGCACAGGCCAGGAAAGCTCAGGCTCCTGTCTCAGTACCATAAGTGGACTTAGGACCCGGTGAACACTAAGGAAGAATACCCAGAGGCACCTCGCAACTCGCATGGAGACTGGCTCAGGCTCCAGCCTGAGCACCAGACGAGGAATGAGGACCCAGCGACGACTGGGGAGGAATCCCCAGAGGCACCTCGCATCTCATAAGAAGACTGGCCTCTCCTGAGGCCACAGGGTCTGGTCTCTGTGATCCCCATCGTAACTCAAGAGGACCCCGCCACAACTCAACAAAAACCAGAAGCTTCCCTGCAGGTGGGTGAGGCCCTTGTCCACTGCGGCATCTCGTGGGAAATCACTCCTTCCCTCTTGGAACTCGAAAGGCTCCTTCACCCCATTGCTGTGACCCAAAAAGTTCCCCGCCCTACCCTTCCCAACTCGATAGGAACCCCGAGGGACGCGCCACAGCTCAAGAGGAGCCCCGTTTGCCCTTGATCAGCTCCAGATGAGGCTCTCTTTCCCTTATTTTTTGGGAAAGGGTTCCCGACCCTCCCCTTGCATCCCAAGAGGAGGCCCGCGAACCAGGAGAGTCAGGAGGAGCATGAGGGGTCGGGGGACAATTTCCAAAGACACCCAAAAGCCTTGACCACTCCAGATGAACCTGATTGCCCTGCACTGACTCAACTGTCACCCCGAGGCTCGACGCCCAACACACTGGCACGTGTGACAGCCCTCGGTAGTACCTCGAGGTCAAGTCACAGATCCCTGTGTCCACTCAATGGGGAGCCTTACACTGCTGCTGCAGATGGGGAGGCAAGCGACAGTGGACGTCTCGAGGCTAAACGAGACCTGTCTCCCATGTGGCGAATAAAGGGGAACCCAAGACCTTTGTAGGCACAGGCGAGTAAAGCTCAGGCTCCGGCCTCAGCACCAGACCAGGACTGCGGACCCGGCGACGACTGGGGAGGAAGCCCCAGAGTCGCCTGGCAACTGGCACGGAGACTGGCCTCTCCTGAGGCCACAGGGGCGGGTCCCTGTGGTCCCTGTCTTAACAAGAGAGGACCCTGTTGCAACTCGAGAAAAACCAGAATTGTCTACCCTGCAGGCGGAGTGAGGCCCTTGTTCACTGCGGTGTCTCGGGGGAAATCACCACTTTCCTCTTGGACCTCAAAAGGTTCATTCACCCCCTTGCAGTGACCCAAGATTTTCCCTGCCCTACCCGTCCCCACTAGAGAGGAAACCCAAGGGTCCCGCCACGACTTAAGAGGAGCCTTATTTGCTTCTGCTCAGCTCCAGATGAGGGTCCCTTTCCCTATTCCTTCGAGAAAGTGTTCCCAGTCCTCCTCTCAAATCTCAAGCAGAGGTGCTTGCACAAGGAGAGGCGGGAGGAGCATCAGGGGTCTGGCTACAATTCCCCAAGACCACCAATTCCTCCTCCATTAGAGATGAACCTGACGGCCCTGGACTGCCTCGACTGTCACCCCAAGGCTTGACACCCAACACACTGGCACATGTGACAGCCCTGGGGTACCTCGAGTAAAGCCAATATCCCTGTGTCCGCTTGATGGCTAGCCTGACACTGGTGCTGCAGCTGGGGAGGCAAGTGGCCATGCACGTCTCCAGGCAAGACGAGGCCTAACTCCCTTTGGGGATCCAGGGAAACCCCAAGACCTATGTCAGCACAGGCGAGGAAAGCTCAGGCTCAGGCCTCAGCACCAGACAAGGTCTGAGGACCCGGTGACGACTGGGGAGGATTCCCCAGAGGAGCCTGGCAACTGGCATGGAGATTGGCCTCTCCTGAGGCCACCAGGGCGGGTCCCTGCGATCCCCATCATAACTCGAGAGGACCGGCCGCAACTCAAGAAAAACCAGAAGCTTCTTTCCTGCAGGCGGCGTGAGGCCCTTGTCCAGTGTGACGTCTCGGGGGAAATCACCCCTTCTCTCTAGGACCTTGAAGGGCTCATTCACCCCCTTGCTGTGACCAAAGAAGTCCCCCACCCCACCTGTCTCAACTCGAAAGGAACCCCGAGACACCCGCTGCGACTCAAGAGGAGCCCCATTTGCCCCTGCTAAGCTCCAGATGATGGTCCCTTTTCCTAGTCCTTAGGGAAAGGTTTCCCAGGGCTTCCCTCGCATCCCAAGAGGAGGTGCTCACACCAGGAAAGTCGGGAGGAGCATCAGGGGTTGGGCCACCTTTCCCCAAGACCCCTAAATGCCTTGTCAACTGCAGATGAACCTGACTGCTCTGCACTGCCTTGACTGCCACCCCGAGGCTCACGCCAGACACACTGGCACTTGGGACAGCCCTTTGGACTTTGAGGGCAAGCCACAGATCCCTGTGTCCGCTCGACATGGAGCCTGACATTGCTACTGCAGCTGGTCAGGAATGTGGCCATGCACGTGTCCAGGCGAGAAGAGGCCTAACTCCCATTTGGGTGCTACAGGAGAACCCCAAGACCTATGTCAGCACGGACGAGAAAAGCTCAGGAACTGGCCTCAGCACCAGACATAGAATGAGGACCTGGCCACGACTGGGGAGGAATCCTCAGAGGCGCATGGCAACTGGCACGGAGACTGGCCTCTCCTGAGGCCACAGGGGCGGGTCCATGGGCTCCCCATCACAACTGGAGAAACCCCGCTGCAACTCGAGAAAAACCAGAAGCTTCTCCCCTGCAAGCGGGGTGAGGCCCTTGTCCGCTGCAGCGTCTCGGTTGAAATCACACCTTACCTCTTTGACCTCAACAGGCTCCTTCAAACACTTACTGTGTCACAAGAAGTTCCCTGCTCCACACTTCCCCACTCGAGAGAAGCCCCGAAGGTCCCGCTGTGAATTAAGAGGAGCCCCGTTTGCCCTGCTCAGCTCCAGATGAGGGTCCCTTTTCCTGCTCTGTTGGGAAATGGTTCTCTGCGTTCCCCTCACATCCAAGAAGGAGGCGCTCACACCAGGAGAGTCGGGAGGAGCATCAGGGGTCGGGCCAGCATCCCCCAAGACCCCAAAGGCCTCGTCCACTCCAGATGAACCTGACTGGCCTGCACTGCCTCGACTGTCACCCCGAAGCTCGATGCCCGACACACTGGCACGTGTGACAGCCCTGGGGTACCATGAGGGAAAGCCACAGATCAATGTGTCCACTCGACAGGGAGCCTGACACTGCTGCTGCAGTTGGTCAAGCAAGCGGACGTGCACGAGTCTAGGCGAGAGGAGTCCTGACTCTTCTGTGGATGCTCCAGGGGAACCCCAAGACCTATGTCAGCATGGGCAAGGAAAGCTCTGGCTCCAGCCTCAGCACCAGACGAGGGCTGAGGACCCTGCTACGACTGGGGAGGAATGCCCAGTGGGGCCTGGCAACTGGCACGGAGACTGACCTCTCTTGAGGCCACAGGGCCAGGTCCCTGGTGTCCCCATAGTAACTCAAGAGGACCCTGTCGCAACTCGAGAACAACCCGAATCTTCTCCATTGCAGGCAGGTTGAGACCCTTGTCCTCTGTGGCGTCTTGGGGGAAATCACCCCTTCCCTTTGTACCTCGAAAGGCTCCTTCACCCAATTGCTGTGACCAAAGCAGTTCCCCGCCCCACCCATCCCCACTCAAGAAGAACCCCGTTTGCCCTTGCTTAGCTCCAGATATTTGTCCTTTTCCCGGCTCCATCGGGAAAGCGGTCTTGGTGCTCCCCTCTCATCCCAAGAGAAGCTGCTTGCACCATGAGAGTCCGGAGGAGTATCAGGGGTTGGGCCACCATTCGCCAAGATCCCCAAATGTCTCCTCCACTCCAGATGAACCTGACTGCCCTACACTGCCTCAACTGTCACACTGAGGCTCGACGCCTGACACACTGGCACGTGTGACAGCCCTGGGTAGTACCTCGAGGGCAAGTCACAGATCCCTGTGTCCGCTCGATGTGGAGCCTTATACGGCTGCTGCAGCTGGGGAAGCATGTGGCCGTGCACGTCTCGAGGCTAAACGAGACCTGACTCCCCTGTGGCAGCTAAAGGGGAACCCCAAGACCTTTGTCAGCAAGGGCGAGGAAAGCTTAGGCTCCGACCTCATCACCAGACGAGGACTATGTACCTGTCGACGACTGAGGAAGAATTTCCAGAATCGCCTGGCAACTGGCACAGATGCTGGCCTCTCTTGAGGCCACTAGGGCAGGTCCGTGGGGTTCCTGTCGTAACTCGAGTGGACCTGGTTGCAATTCGAGGAAAACCAGAAGCTTCTCCCCTGCAGGCGGGATGAGGCCCTTGTCAGCTTCGGTGTCTCGGGGGAAATCATCCCTTCCCCCTTGGACCTCGAAAGGCTCCTTCACACCCTGGAGGTGATCCAAGAAGTCCCCTCCCCGCCCTTCCCCTCTCAAGAGGAACCCCGTGGGTCCCGTTGCGACTCAAGAGGAGCCCCGTTTGTGCGTGCTCAGCTGCAGATGGAGGTCCTTTTCCCTTCTCCTTTGGGAAAGGTTTGCTAACATTCCCCTCGCATCCCAAGAGGAGACGCTGGCACCAGGAGAGTCAGGAGGAGCATCAGGGGTTGGGCCACCACCCCCCAAGACCCCGAAATGCCTTGTCCAATCCAAATGAAACTGACTGCCCTGCACTGCTTCGAATGTCAGCCCGAGGCTTGGCCCCCAACCCACTGGCACGTGTGACAGCCCTGGGGTACCTGGAGTGCAAGCTACAGATCCCTGTTTCCGCATGACGGCGAGCCTGACACTGCTGCTGCAGTTATGGAGGCAAGTGGCCGTGCACGTCTGCAGGCGAGATGAGGCCTGACTCCCCTGTGGGGGCTCCAGGGAAACCAAAAAACCTATGTCAGCATGGCAAGGAAAGCTCAGGCTCAGACCTCAGAACCAGACTAAAACTTAAGACCTGGAAACGACTAGGGAGGAATCCCTAGAAGCGCCTGGCATCTGGCATGGAGACTGGCCTCTCCTGTGGCCACAGGGGAGGGTCCCTGGGGTCCCCGTCGTAACTCAAGTGGACCCTGCCGCAACTCGAGAAAAACCAGAAGCTTCTCCTCTCTAGAATTGTTGAGGCCATTGTCCGCTCTGGCATCTCAGGGGAAATCACCCCTTCCCTGTTGGACCTCGAAAGGCTCCTGCACACCCTTGCTGTAACCAAAGAAGTTCCCCACCCAACCTGTCCCCTCTTGAGAAGAACTCCGAGGGTCCCTCCGCAACTCAAGAGGTGCCCCGTTTGCACCTGCTCAGCGACAGATGAGGGTCCTTTTCCCTGCTCAGTAGGGAAAGGGTTCCAGGCGCTCCCCTCTCATAACAAGGGTAGGCGCTCACACCAGGAGTTTCAGCAAGGGCGTCCGCCCTCAGGGGTCCGCCATCATTCCCTAAGACACCCAAATGCATTGTCCACTCTAGATGAACTTGACTAAACTGCATTGCCTCAACTGACACCCCGAGGCCCGACGCTCGACACATGGCACGTGTGACAGCCCTGGGGTACCTCGAGTGCAAGCCACAGTTCCCTGTGTCCGCTCCACGGCGAGCATGACACTGCAGCTGCAGCTGGGGGCTCAAGCGGCCGTGCACGTCTCCAGGCGAGACGAGGCCTGACTCAGCTGTGGGCTCCAGGGCAACTCCAAGACCTATGTCAGCACAGGCGAGTAAAGCTCAGGGTCCAGCCTCAGCACCAGACGAGGACTGAGAGCCGTGCGATGACTATTAAGGAATCCCTAGAGGCACCTGGCTACTGGCACAGAGACTGGCCTCTCCTGAGGCCACAGGGGCTTGTCCCTGGGGTCCCCATCGTAACTCAAGTGGACACCACCACAACTCAAGAAAAACCAGAAGCTTGTCCCCTGCAGGCGGGGTGAGGGCCTTGTCCGCTGCGGTGTCTCAGGAGAAATCACCCCTTCCATCTTGGACCTCGAAAGGGTCCTTCACACCCTTGGTGTGACCCAAGAAGTTCCCCATCTCACCCGTACCCACAGGAGAGGAACCCCGAGTGTCCCGCCACGACTCAAGAGAAGCCCCGTTTGCCCACGCTCAGCTCAAGATGAGGGTCCCTTTCCCTGCTACGTCTGGAAAAGTTTCCCAACACTCCTCTCGCATCCCAAGAGGAGGCACTCGCACCAGGAACGTCAGGTGGAGCCTCAGGGGTAGGGCCACCATTTCGCAAGACCCCCAAATGCTTCGTCAATTCCAGATGCACCTGACTGCCCTGCACTGCCTTGACTGTCACCCCGAGGCTCGACGCCCGACACCCTGGCACGTGTGACAGCCCTGGGGTACCTCGAAGGCAAGCCACAGATTCCTGTGTGCGCTCGATGAGGAGCCTGAAACTGCTGCTGCAGCTGGTGAAGCAAGCGGCCGTGCATGTCTGCAGGAGTGACGAGGGTTGACTTCCCTGTGGGGTCTCCAGGGGAACTCCAAAACCCATGTCAGCACGGGCGAGGAAAGCTCAGGCTCCAGCCTCAGCACCAGATGAGGAATGAGGACCTGGTGATGACTGGGGAGGAATCCCAATAAGTGCATTGCAACTGACACGGAGACTGGCCTCTCCTCAGGGCACAGGGGCGGTTCCATGGGGTCCCTGTTGTAACTCGAGAGGACCCCGCCGAAACTCAAGAAAATCCAGAAGTTTCTCCCTTGCAGGCGTGTTGAGGCCCTTGTCCACTGCGGCATCTTGGGGGAAATCACCTCTTCCCTCATGTACCTCGAAAGGCTCCTTGATCCCCTTGCTGTGACCCAAGATGTTCTCCGCCCTACCCGTCTCCACTTGAGACGAACCTTGAGGGACACACCACGAATGAGGAGGAGCCCTTTTAGCCCCTGCTCAGCTCAAGATGATGCTCACTTTCCCTGCTCCATAAGGAAAGGTTCCCTGGGCTCCCCTCCCATCCCAAGAGGAGGTGCTTGAACCAGGAAATTCGGAACATCAAGGGTTGGGCCACCATTCATCAACACCCCAAAATGCCTTGTCCACTCCAGATGAATGTGACTGAACTGCACTACCTAGACTGTCACCCCGAGGCTTTACGCACTGGCATGTGTGACAGCCATGGGGTACCACGAGGGAAAGCCACAGATCAATGTGTCCATTCGACAAGGAGCCTGACACTGCTGCTGCAGCTGGTCAGGCAAGCGGCCGTGCACGTGTGCAGGCGAGAAGAGGCCTGACTCCCCTTGGGTGCTCCAGGGGAACCCCAAGACCTATGTAAGCATGGACAAGGAAAGCTCTGGCTCTGACCTTAGAACCAGACGAGGACTGAGGACCCAGCGACGACTTGGGAGAAATCCCCAGAGGTGCCTGGTAACTGGCACGGAGATTGGCCTCTCCTGAGGCCACAGGGGCGGGTCCCTGGGGTCCCTGTCTTAACTCAAGAGGACTCGGCCGCAACTTGAGAAAAACCAGATGCTTCTCTTTTGCAAGAGGGGTGAGGCCCTTGTCCGCTGCGGCATCTCGGGGGAAATTACCCCTTCCCTCTTGGACCTCAAAAGGCTCCTTCACACCCTTGCTGTGACCAAAGCAGTTCCCCGCCCCACCCATCCCCACTCGACACGAACCCCGTCGGTCCCCCTGTGACTCAAGAAGAACCCCGTTTGCTGCTGCTCAGCTCCAGATGTTTGTCCCTTTCCCTGCTCCATTGGGAAATGGGTCCCGGTGCTCCCCTTGCATCCCAAGAGGAGCCGCTCGCACCATGAGGTTTGGGAGGAGCATCAGGGGTCTTGCCACAATTCCAGAAGAGCCTCAAATACCTCGTCCACTCTAAATGATGGCGAGCCTGACACTGCTGCTGCAGCTGGGGAAGCAAGTGGCCGTGCACATCTCCAGGCGAGACGAGGTGTGTCTCCTCTGTGGGGGCTCCATGGGAACCCCAAGAGCTATGTCAGCACTAGCGAGGCAAGCTCAGGCTCCAGCCTCAGCACCAGACGAGGACTGAAGACCCGGCGACGACTGGGAAGGAATCCCAGAGGTGCCTTGCAACTCACACAGAGACTGGCCTCTCCTGAGGCCTCAGGGGCGGGTCCCTGGGGTCCCCGTCGTAACTCAAGAGGACTCGCCACAACTCGAGAAAAATCAGAAGCTTCTCTTTTGCAGGAGGAGTGAGGCCCTTGTTCGCTGCGCCGTCTCGGGGGAAATCACCCCTTCCCTCTTGGAACTGGAAAGGCTCCTTCAAACTCTGCCTGTGACCCAAGAAGTTCCCCACCCCACCCGTCCCCACTAGAGAGGAACCCCAAGGATCCTGCCGTGACTCAAGAGGTGCCATATTTTCAGTGCTCAACTCCAGAAGAGGGGTCCTTTCCTTGCTTTGACAAGAAAAGTTTCCCGGCCCTACCCTCACATTGCAAGAGGAGGCGCTCACAACAGGAGAGTCGAGAACAGCCGTGGGGTTCGGGCCACCATTCTCCAGGACACTGAAATGCCTCCTCCACTCCAGGTGAACCTGACTGCCCTGCACTGCCTCGACTGTCACCCTGAGGCTCGACTCTGGACACACTGGTACGTGTGACAGCCCTGGGGTACCTCGAGGGCAAGCCACAGATCACTGTGTCCGCTATAAGAGGAGCCGGACACTGCTGCTGCAGCTGGGGAGTATAGCAGCTGTGCAAGTCTCCAGGCGAGACAAGGCCTGACTTTCCTGTGGGGGCTCCAGAGGAACCACATGACCTATGTCAGCATGGGTGAGGACAGCTCAGGCTCCATCCTCAGCACCAGTAGAGGACTGAGGTCCCAGCGATGACTGGGGAGGAATCCCCAGAGGCGCCTCGCAACTTGCACGGACTGGTCTCTCCTGAGGCCACAAGGGCGCGTCCCTGGGGTCCCCATCATAACTCGAGAGTACCCCACATCAACTAGAGAAAAACCAGAAGCTTTTCCCCTGAATCAGGGTGAGGCCCTTGTCTGCTACACCGTCTCAATGGAAATCACCCCTTCCCTCTTGTACCTTGAATGGCTCCTTCACCCCCTTGCTGTGACCCAAGAAGTTCTCTGCCCCACCCGTCCCCCTCAAGAGGAATCCTGAGGATCCCACCGTGACTCAAGAGGAGCCTCGTTTTCACCTGCTCAGCTCCAGATGAGGGTCCCTTTCCCTACTTCATCTGAAGGGGTTCCCAGCGCTCCCCTCACATCCCAGGAAGAGGCACTCACACCAGCAATGTTGAGAGTAGCATCAGGGTGGGGCCACCATTCCCCAAGTCCCCCAATGCCTCGTCCACTCCAGAAGAAACTTACTGCTTGGAACTGCCTCGACTGTCAACCCGAGGCTCAACGCCCGACACACTGGCACATGCAACAACCCTGGGGTACCTTGAGGGCAAGCCACAGATCCCTGTGTCTGCTCGATGTTGAACCTGACACTGTTGCTGCACCTGGGGAGGCAAGTGGCCATTCACGTCTAAAGGCGAGACAAGGCCTGACTCCCCTGTGGGGGCTACAGGGGAACCCCAAGACCTATGTCAGCATGGGCGAGGAAAGCTCAGGCACTGTCCTCAGCACCAGACCAGGAATGAGGACCCGGCGACGACTGGGAGGAATCCCCAGAGGCGCCTGGCAACTGATAAGGAGACTGGCCTCTCCTGAGTCCACAGGGGCGGGTACCTGGGGTCCCCGTCGTAACTCGAGAGGACCCAGCAGCAACTGGAGAAAAAGCAGAAGCTTCTCACCTGCAGGCTGGTTGAGGCCATTGTCCACTGCAGCATCTCGGGGGAAATCAACCCATCCCACTTTGACCTCAAAAGGTTGCTTTGCACCATTGCTGTGACCCCAAGAAGTACCCCACCCCACCAGTCCCCTCTCGAGAGGAACCCCAAGTGTACCGCTGCGACTCAAGAGAAGCCCCGTTTTCCCCTGCTCAGCTCCGGATGAGGGCCACTTTTACTGCTCCGTTGGGAAAGGCTTCCTGGCGCTCCCCTCGCATGCCAAGAGGTGACGCTCCCACCAGGAGACTCGGAAGGAGCCTCAGGTTTGGGGCCACCATTCCCCAAGACCCCAAAATGCCTCTTCCACTGCAGATGAACCTGACTACCCTGCACTGCCTCGATTGTCACCCCGAGGCTCAATGCCCGACACATTGGCACATGCGACAGCCCTGGGGTACCTTGAGGGCAAGCCACAGATCCCCGTGTTTGCTCGATGGGGAGCAGGACATCGCTGCTGCATCTAGGGAGGAAAGCGGCCATGCACGTCTCCAGGCGAGACGAGGGCTTACTCCCCTGGGGGGCTCCAGGGGAACCCCAAGACCTATGTCAGCACAGGCGAGGCAACCTCAGGCTCCGGCCTCAGCACCATACGAGGACTGAGGATTCAGTGACGACTGGGGAGGAATCTCCAGAGAAGCCTGGCAACTCGCACAGAGACTGGCCTCTCCTGAGGCAACAGGGGCGGGACCCTGGGGTCCCGGTCGTAACTCAAGAGGACTCGGCCACAACTCGAGAAAAACCAGACACTTCTCTTTTACAGGAGAGGCGAGGCCCTTGTTCACTGAGGCGTCTCAGGGGAAATCACCCCTTCCCGCTTGGAACTCGAAAGGCCCCTCAAATCCTTGCTGTGACCCAACAGGTTCCCCACCCCTCCCATCCCCACTCGAGAGGTACCCCGAGGGTCCCGCCGTGACTCAAGAGGTACTCTGTTTTCAGTGCTCAACTCCAGATGAGGGGTCCTTTCCCTGCTTCGACAAGAAAGGGTTCCTGGCACTCCCCTTGCATCACAAGAGGAGGTGCTCACACCAGGATAGTCGGGAGCAGCTGCAGGGTTCAGGCCACCATTCCCCATGACCCTGAAATGCCTCCTCCACTCCAGATGAACCTGACTGCCCTGCACTGCCTCGACTGTCACCCTGAGGCTCGACTCCCGACACACTGGCACGTGTGACAGCCATGGGATTCCTCGAGGGTAAGCCACAGATCCCTGTGTCCACTTGACGGGGGGCCAGACTGCTGTTGAAGCTGGGAAGGAAATTGGCCATGCGCATCTCCAGGCGAGACGAGGCCTGACTCCCCTGTGGGGGCTCCAGGCGAACCACAAACCTATTTCAGCATGAGCAAGGAAAGCTCAGGCTCCGGCCTCAGCACCACATGAGGACTGAGGACTCAGCGCCATCTAGGGAGGAATCCCCAGAGGGGCCTCGCAACTCACATGGAGACGGGCCTCTCCTGAAGCCACAGGGGCGGGTCCCTAGTGTCCCCGTCGTAACTCAAGAGGACCCCATGGCAACTCGAGAAAATCTAAACGCTTCTCCCCTGCAGGAGGGGTGAGCCCTTAGTTCTCTGCGTGGTCCTGGGGGAAATTACCCCTTCAATCTTGGACCTCGAAAGGCTCCTTCACCCCCTTGCTGTGACCCAAGAAATTCCCCATCCCACCCGTCCCCACTCGAGAGGAACCCCGAGGGTCCCACCGCGATTCAACAGTAGTCCCGTTTTCCCCTGCTAAGCTCCAGATGAGAGGCCCTTTCCCTGCTCTGTCGGGAAAGGGTTCCCAGTGCTCCCCTCACATCCCAGGAGGAGGCGCTCCCACCAGGAGAGTCGGGAGCAGCCTCAGTGGTCGGGCCACCATTCCCAAAGACCCCCAAATGCCTCGTCCACTCCAGATCAACCTGACTGCCATGCATTACCTCGTCTGTCACCCCGAGGTTCAACTCCTGACACACTGTTACATGTGACAGACCTGGGGTATCTCAAGGGCAAGCCACAGATCCCTGTGTTTGCTCGTTGGGGAGCCGGACATTGCTGCTGCAGCTAGGGAGGTAAGCGGCCGTGCACGTCTCCAGGAGAGATGAGGCCTGACTCCCCTGTGGGGGCTTCAGAAGAACCCAAGACCTATGTCAGCATTGGTGAGGAAAGCTCAAGCTCTGGCCTCAGCAGCAGACGATACCCGAGGACCCGTCGATGACTGGGGAGGAATCCCCAGAGGCGCTTGGCAACTGGCACGGAGACTGGACACTCCTGAGGCCACAGGTCTGGTTTCTCGGGTCCCCATCGTAACTCGAGAGTACCCTGCCACAACTCGAGGAAAAGCAGAAGCTTCTCCACTGCAGGCGGAGTGATGCCCTTGTTCGTTGCAGTGTCTCGGGGGAAATCAGACCTTCCCATTTTACCTCGAAAGCTCCTTCACCCCCTTGCTGTGACCCAAGAAGATCCCGCCCCACTCGTTTACACTCTAGACGAACCCCGAGGGTCCCACCGAGACTCAAGAGGAGGCCTGTTTGCCCCTGTTCAGCTCCAGATGAGGGTCCCTTTCCCTGCTCCGTTGGGAAAGGATTCCCGGCGCTCCCCTCGCATCCCAGAAAGAGGCACTCACACCAGGAGAATCAGAAGGAGCAACAGGGGTCGGTGCACCATTCCCCAAGACCCCCAAATGCCTCGTCCTCTCTAGATGAACGTAACTGATCTGCACTGCCTCGACTGCCAGCCCGAGGCTCGACGCCCGACACACTGGCACATGTGACAGCCCTGGGGTACCTCGAGAGCAAGTCACAGTTCCCTTTATCCGCTTGACTGGAAGCCTGACACAGTTGCTGAAGCTGGGGAGGCAAGCAGCAGTGCACGTCTCCAGGGGAGACGAGGCCTGACTCCCCTGTGGGGGCTCCATGGGAACCCTAAGATTTATGTCAGCATGGGCGAGGAAAGCTCAGTCACCGGCCTCGGCACCAGAGGAGGACTGAGGACCCGGTCATGACTGGGCAGGAATCCCCAGAGTTGCCTGGCAACTGGCACAGAGACTGGCCTCTCCTGAGGCCTCACGGGCGGGTCCCTGGGGCCTGTGTTGTAACTCGAGAGGACCCGCTGCAATTCGAGAAAAACCAGAAGCTTCTCCCGTGAGGATGGCGTGAGGACCTTGTCCGCTATGGCGTCTTGGTGGAAATCACCCCTTGCCTCTTCGATCTCGAAAGGGTCCTTCACCCCCTTGCTGTAACCAAAGAAGTTCCACGCCCCACCCATCTCCACAAGAGAGGAATCCCGAGGGTCCGGCCGCACCTCAGGAGAAGCCGTTTGCCCAAGCTAAGCTCCATGTGAGGGTCCCTTTTCCTGCTACGCCTGGAAAGATTTCTCAGTGCTCCCCTAGCATCCTAAGAAGAGGCGCTCGCACCAGGAGAGTCGGGAAGAGCATCAGGGTTCGGGCCACCATTCCTCAAGATCCCCAAATGTCTCCTCAACTGATGAACCTGACTGCCCTACACTGCCTCGACTGTCACACCGAGGCTTGACGCACGATACACTGGCATGGATGACAGCCCTGGGGTACCTCAAGGGAAACCCACAAATCCCTAGGTCCACTCGACTGGGAGCCAGACACTGCTGCTGCAGCTGGGGAGAAAAGCAGCCGTGCACGTCTCCAGGTCAACGTGGTCTGACTCCTCTGTGGGGGCTCCATATGAACCTCACAGCCTATGTCTGCACCGGCAAGGAAAGCTCTGGCTCTGGCCTCAGCACCACACGAAGACTGAGGACCCTGCAATGACTCTGGAGGAATGCTCAAAGGAGCCTGGCAACTGGCACAGATACTGGCCCCTGATGAGGACACAGGGGCGGGTCTCTGGGATTCCCATCATAACTCGAGAGGACCCCACCGTAACTCGAGTAAAACCAGAAGCTTCTCCCCTGCAGGCGGGCTGAGGCCCTTGTCCGCTGCGATGTTTTGGGGGAAATCACCCCTTCCCTCTTGAACCTCGAAAGGGTCCTTCCCCTACTTGCTGTGATCCAAGAAGTTCCCCACCACGCACTTCCCAACTCGAGAGTAATGCCGAGGGTCCTGCCAAGACTCAAGAAGAGCCCCATTTGCCCCTGCTCAGTTCCAGATGAGGGTCCCTTTCCTGCTCTGTCAGGAAATGGTTCCCAGTGCTCTCCCACCTCCCAACAGGAGATGCTCATACCAGGAGAGTAGGGAGGAGCATCAGGGGTCTTGACACCATTCCCCAAGAACCCCAAAGGCCTTGTCCACTCCAGATGAACCTGACTGCCCTGCACTGCACTGACTGTCTCACCAAGGCTCGATGCCAGACACACTGGCACGTGTGACAGCCCTGGGGTACCTCGAAGACAAGCCACATATCCCTCTGTCCGCTCGACGGCACGCCTGACACTGCAGCTGCAACTGGGGGGACAAGCGGCCATGTACGTCTCCAGGAGAGATGGGGCCTGACTCCCCTGTGGGGGTTCCATGAGAACTCCAAGACCTATGTCAGCACGGGCAAGGAAAGCTCAGGCTCAGGCCTTAGCACCAGACTAACACTGAGGACCCAGCAATGACTGGGGAAGAATCCAGAGAAGTGCCTGGCATCTGGCATGGAGACTGGCCTCTCCTGAGGCCACAGGGGCGGGTCCTTTGGGTGCCCGTCATAATTTGAGAGGACCCCACCGTAACTCGAGAAAAACCAGAAGCTTCTCTCCTGCAGGCTTGGTGAGGCCCTTGTCTGGTGCGGTAACTCGGGGAAATCACCCCTTCCCTCTTGGACCTCAAAAGGGTTCTTCCCCTTCTTGCTGTGATCCAATAAGTTCTCCGCCCCTCCATTCCCCATTTGAAATGAACCAGAAGTGTCCCGCCAAGACTGAAGAAGAGCCCCATTTGCCCCTGCTCAGCTCCAGATGAGGGTCCCTTTCCCTGCTCCATCGGGAAAGGGTTCCCAGTGCTCCCCTCGCATCCTAAGAAGAGGTGCTCGCACCAGGAGAGTCGGGAGGAGCATCAGGTTTCAGGCCACCATTCCCCAAGACACCCAAATGCCTCGTCCACTCCAGATGAACCTGACTGCCCTGCACTGCCTCGACTGTCAGGCCGAGACTCCATCCCCGACAAACTGGCACGTGTGACAGCCCAGGGGAACCCAGATGGCAAGCCACAGATTCCTGTGTCCGCTCGATGGGGAGCCTGACACTGCCGCTGCAGCTGGGGAAGCAAGTGGCCGTGCATGTCTCCAGGCTTGACGAGAACTGACTCCCCTGTGGGGGCTCCAGGGATCCCCAAGACCTATGTCAGCACGGGAGAGGAAAGCTCAGGCTCCAGCCTCAGCACCAGACGAGGACTGAGGACCCGGTGACAACTGGGGAGGAATCCCCAGAGGAGCCTGGATACTGGCATGGAGACTGGACTCTCCTTAGGTCACAGGAGTGGGTCCCTGGGATCCCAGTCGTCTCTCAAGAGGACCCCGCCACAACTCGTGAAAAACCAGAAGCTTCTCCCCTGGAAGCAGAGTGAGGCCCTTGTCCACTTTGACTTCTCAGGGCAAATAACCCATTCCCTCTTGGACCTCTAAAGGCTCTTTCACCCCCTTGGCGTGACCCACGAAGTTCCACTTGAGAGGAACCCCAAGGGTCCCAACGAGACTCAAGAAGAGCCCTGTTTGTACCTGCTGAGCTCCAGATGAGGGTCCCTTTCCGTTTTTTGTCAGGTAAGGGTTCCCGGCACTCCCCTTGCACTGCAAGAAAAGGAGATCGCACCAGGAGAGTCGGCAGGTGTATCAGGATTCGGGCCACCATTCCCCAAGACCCCCAAATGCCTTGTCCACTACACCTGAACCTGACTACACTGCACTGCCTCGACTGTCACCCCGATGCTCGATGCCCGATACACTGGCATGTGTGACAGCTCTGGAGTACCTCGAGGGCAAGCCACATATCCTTGTGTAGGCACGATCAGAGGCTGACACTGCTGCTACAGCTGGGGAGGCACGCAGCCATGCACGTCTCCAGGCGAGATGAAGGCTGACTCCACTGTAGGGTCTCCAGAGGAACCCCACACCTGTGTCAGCACGGGCAAGGAAAGCTCAGGCTCAGGCCTCAGCACCAGACTAAAACTGAGGACCTGGCGACGACTGGGGATGAATCCCGAGAAGCACCTGGCATCTGGCATGGAGACTGACCTCTCCTGTGGCCACAGGGGCGGGTCCCTGGGGTCCCCGTCGTAACTCGAGTGGACTCTGCCGCAACTCGAGGAAACACAGAAGCTTCTCCGCTCTAGGCAGATTGAGGCCCTTGTAGGCTGTGGCATCTCGGAGGAAATTACCCCTTCCCTGTTAGACCTTGAAAGGCTCCTGCACACCCTTGTTGTGACCCAAGAATTTCCCTGCCCAACCTGTCCCCGCTTGAGAAGAACCCCGAGGGTCCCGCTTCGACTCAAGAGGTGCCCCGTTTGCCCCTGCTCAGCTCCACATGAGGGTCCCTTTCCCTGCTCGGAAGGGAAAGGGTTCCAGTTGGTCCCCTCTCATCCCAAGAGGAGGCGCTCGTGCCAGGAGAGTTGAGAGGAGCATCAGGGGTCGGGCCACCATTCCCCAAGACCCCCAAATGCCTCGTTCACTCCAGATGAACCTGACTGAACTGCACTGCATCGACTGTCACCCCGAGGCTCGACGCCCCAAACGCTGGCACATTTGACAGCCCTTGGGTACCTCAAAGGCAAGACACAGATCCCTGTGTCCTCTGGATGGGAGCCTGACATTGGCGCTGCAGCTGGAGTCGCAACCGGCAGTGTATGCCCCCAGGCTAGATGAGGTCTGACTTCTTATGGTGGCTCCAGGGGAACTCCAAGACGTATGTCACCACGGGCGATGAAAGATCTGGCTCCGGCCTCAGCACCAGAGAAGACTGAGGACCCGGCGATGACTGGGGAGGAATCCCCAGAGGCACCTGGCATCTGGCATGGACACTGGCCTCTCCTGAGGCCAAAGGGGCGGGTCCCTGTTGTCCCTGTCGTAACTCGAGAGGACCAAGCTGCAACTCGAGAAAAACCTGAAGCTTTTCCACTGAAGGCAGTGTGAGGCTCTTTTCCACTGCGGTGTCTCAGGGGAAATCACCCCTTCCCTATTGGACCTCGAATGGCTCCTTCACCTCCTTGCTGTGTCCCAAGAAGTTCCACTCCCCAGTCCTCCCTACTTGAGAGGAACCCCGAGGGTCCTGCCCAGGCTTCAGCCCTGTTTGCCCTGCTCAGCTCCAGATGAGGGTCCCTTTCCCTGCTCCGTTGGGAAAGGGCTCCCAGCGCTCCCCTCACTTCCCAAGAGGAGGTGCTCACACCAGTAGAGTCGGCAGGTGCATCAGGTGTCAGACACCATTTCCCAAGACACCCAAATGTCTCGTCCACTCCGGATGAACCTGACTGCTGTGCACTGCCTCAACTGTCACCCCGGTGCTCGACATCCAACACACTGCATGTGTGACAGCCCTGGAGTACCTCGAGGGCAAGCCACATATCCCAGTGTCCGCTCGATGGGGACCCTGACACTGCTGCTCCAGCTGGAGAGGCAAGGGGCCGTGCATGTCTGCAGGTGAGACGAGTCCTGACTCCCCTCTGGGGGCTTCAGAGGAACACCAAGACCTATGTCAGCATGGGTGAGGAAACCTCAGGCTCTGGCCTCAGCACCAGACGAGGACTGAGGACCCGGCGACAACTCGGGAGGATTCCCAAGAGGCGCATGGCAATTGGCATGGAGACTGGACACTCTTGAGGCCACAGGGCTGTACCCTGGAGTCCCCATATAACTCGAGAGGACCCCGCCTCAACTAAGGAAAAACCAGAAGCTTCTCCCCTGCATGCATGGTGAGGCCCTTGTCTGCTGTGCCGTCTCAGGGGAAATCACCCCTTCCCTCTTGGACCTTGGATGGCTTATTCACCCCCTTGCTGTGACACAAGAAGATTTCCGCCCCATACATCCCCACTCGAGAGGAACCCCGAGGGTACCACAGAGAATTAAGAGGAGCCCCGTTTGCCCCTGCTCAGCTTCAGATGACGGTTTCTTTCCCAGCTGTGTCGGGAAAGGGTTCCCGGTGCTCCCCTTGCATCCCAAAAGGAGGCGCTGGCACCAGGGGAGTCGGGAGGAGCATCAGGGTTTGGGCTACCATTTCCTAAGACACCCAAATGCCTCATCCACTCAACATGAACCTGCCTGCCCTGCACTGCCTCGACTATCACCCTGAGGCTTGATGCCCAACACACTGGCACGTGTGACAGCCTTGGGGTACCCAGAAGGCAAGCCACAGATCCGGGTGTCTGCTCGATGGAGAGCCTGACACTGCAGCTGCAGCTGAGGAGGCAAGCGGCCGTGCATGCCTCCATTCGAGATGAGGCCTGACTCCCCTGTTGGGGCTCCAGGGGAACCCCAAAACATATGTCAGCAAGGGCAAGGATAGCTCAGGCTCCGGCCTCAGCACCAGAGGAGGACTGAGGACCCGGCGAAGACTCGGGAGGATTCCCAAGAGGCGCATAGCAACTGGCAGGGTGACTGGCCTCTCCTGAGGCCAGAGTGGTGGGTCCCTGGGGTCCCCGCCGTAACTCGAGAGGACCCCACCGTAACTCGAGAAAAACCAGAAGCTTCTTCCCTGCAGCAGGGTAAGGCCCTTGTCAGCTTTGGTGTCTCGGGGGAAATCATCCCCTCCCTCTTGGACCTCGAAAGGCTACTTCCCACCCTTGCTGTGGTCCAAGAAGTCCCCCCCCCAGCCCTTCCCCACTCGAAAGGAACCCCGGGGGTCACATCGTGACTCAAGAGGAGCCCCGTTTGAGCCTGCGAAGCTCCAGATGAAGGTATTCTTCCCTTCTCCTTTGGGAAAGCTTTTCTGACACTCCACTCGCATCCCAAGAGGAGACGCTTGCACCAGGAGAGTCGGGAGGAGCATCAGGTGTAGGGCCACCATCCCCTAAGACCCCCAAATGCCTCTTCCACTCCAGATGAAACTGACTGCACTGCACTGCCTCGAATGTCAGCCTGAGGCTCGACGCGCGACACACTGGCACGTGTGAAACCCCTGGGGTACCTGTAGTGAAAGCTACAGATCCCTGTTTCCACACGACGGGGAACCTGACCCTTCTGCTGCAGCTGGGGAGGCAAACGGCCATGCTTGTCTCCAGGGCAGACGTGGCCTGACTCCCCTGCAGGGGCTCCAGGGGAACCCCAAGACCTATGTCACCATGGGCGTGGAAAGCTCAGGTTCCGGCCTCAGTACCAGACGAGGGCTGCGGACCTGGCGACCACTGAGAATGAATCCCAGGAGGCTCCTGGCAACTGGCACGGAGACTGGCATCTCCTGAGGCCACAGCGCCGTGTCCCTGAGGTCCCCATGGTAACTCGAGAGGACCCCACCCCACCTCGAGAAAAACCAGAAGCGTCTCTCCTGCAGGCGGGGTGAGGCCCTTATCCACTGCTGCGTCTCAGGGGAAATCACCCTTTCCCTCTTGGACCTCGATATGTACCTTCACAGGCTTGCTGTGACCCAAGACGTTCCCCGCCCCAACCGTCCCCACTGGAGAGGAACGCCAAGGATCCCGCCTCAATTCAAGAAGAGCCCCATTTGACCCTGCTCAGTTCCAGATGAGGGTCCCTTTACCTTCTTTGTCTGGAAACGGTTGCTGGCGCACCCCTTGCATCTCAAGAGATGTAGATCGCTCCAGGAGAGTTGACAGGTGCATCAGGATTCGGGCCACCATTCCCCAACACCCCCAAATGCCTCGTCCACTCCACATGAACCTGACTGCACTGCACTGCCTCAACTGTCACCCCGATGTTCGATGCCCGATACACTGGCACTTGTGACAGCCCTGGGGTACCTCGAAGGCAAGCCACAGACTCCTGTGTGCACTGGATGAGGAGCTTGACACTGCTGCTGCAGCTGGGGAGTAAAGCGCCCGTGCATGACACCAGGTGGGATGAGGTCTGACTCCCCTGTGGGGGCTCCATATGAACCTCAAGGCCTATATCTGCACCAGCGAGGAAAGCTCAGGCTCCGGCCTCAGCAGCAGACGAGGACTGAGGACCTTGCTACGACTGGGGAGGAATCCCCAGAGACGGCTGACAAGTGGCATGGAGACTGGCATCTCCTGAGCCCACATGGGCGGGTCCCTGGGGTCACCGTTGTAACTCGAGAGAACCCTGCCACAACTAGAAAAAAGCAGAAGCTTCTCCCCTGCAAGTGGGGTGAGGCCCTTGGATGCTGTGGCATCTCAGGAGAAATCACACCTTCCCTCATTGAATAAGGAAAGTTTCCTTCACTCCATTGTTGTGACCCAAGAAGTTTCCTGCCCCAACCATCGCCACTCGAGAGGAACCCCCAGTGTCCCACAGCAACTCAAGAAGAGCCCCATTTGTCCATGCTCAGCTCCAGATGGGGGTCAATTTCCCTGCTCCGTCCGGAAAGGGTTCCCAGCACTCCCCTCGATCCCAGGAGGAGACCCTCACACCACGAGAGTTGGGAGGAGCATCAGGGGTAGGGCCACCATTCCCCAGGACCCCCAAATGCCTTGTCCACTCCAGATGAACCTGACTTTCCTGCACTGCCTCGACTGTCACCCCAAGGCTCGACACCCGTCACACTGGCACATGTGACAGCCGTGGTGTACCTTGATGGCAAGCCACAGAACGCTCTGTCCACTCGATGGGGAGCATGACACTGTTCCTGAGCTGGGGATGCAAGTGACCATGCACATCTCCAGGCCAACGATGACTGCCTTCCCTGTGGGGGTTCCAGAGTATCCCCAAGCCCTATGTCAACACAGGCGAGGAAAGCTCGGCTCCGGCCACAGCACCAGATGAGGACTGAGGACTTGGCAATGACTGGGGAGGAATCCCCAGAGGTGCATGGCAACTGGCACGGAGACTGGCCTCTCCTGAGGCCACAAGAGCGGGTCCATGGCCTCCCCATCGTAACTCGAGAGGACCCCGCCGCAACTCAAAAAAAAACAGAAGCTTCTCCCTTGCAAGCGGGGAGAGGCCCTTGTCCGTTGGGGCATCTCGGGGGAAATCACCCCTTACCTCTTTTTCCTCGAAAGGCTCCTTCACACCTTTGCTGTGATCCAAGAAGTTTCCTCCCCACAAGTCCCCACTCGAAAGGAACCCCGATAGTCCTGCTGCGACACTAGAGGAGACTTGTTTGCCCCTGCTCAGCTCCAGATGAGTGTCCCTTCACCTGCTCTGATGGAAAAGGGTTCATGGCGCTTCCCTGGAATCCCAGAAAAGGTGCTCTCATCAGGACAGTCGGCAGGAGCATCAGGGGTCGGGCCACCATTCCCCAAGACCCGCAGAAGCCTCGTCCACTCCAGATGAATGTAACTGAACGGCACTGCCTCGTCTGTCAGGCCACGGCTCGACGCCTGACACACTGTCTCGTGTGACAGCCCTGGGGTACCTCAAGGGCAAGCCACAGATCCCTGTGTTCGCTCGACGGGAAGTCTTACACTCCTGCTGAAGCTGGGGAGTAAAGCAGCAGTGTACGTCTCCAGGAGAGACGAGGCCTGACTCCCCTGTGGGGGCTTCAGGGGAACCCCAATACCTAGGTCAACATTGGTGAGGAAAGGGCAGTCTCCGGCCTCAGCATCAGATGAAAACCGAGGATCCACCGATGACTGGCGAGGAATCCACAGAGGCGCCTGGCAATTGCCACGGAGACTAGACACTCCTGAGGCCACAGGGCTGGTCCCTGGGGTCCCTGTCATAACTCGAGAGGACCTCACTGCAACTTGAGGAAAACCAGAAGATTCTCCCCTGCAGGTGTGGTGAGGCCCTTGTCTGCTGCACTGTCTTGTGGGAAATCACCCCTTGCCTCTTGAACCTCAAATGGTTCATTCACCCCCTTGCTGTGACCCATGAAGTTCCCAGCCCCACACGTCCCCACACGAGAGGAACCTGAGGGTCCCGCCGACACTCAAGAGGAGTCCCGTTTGCCCTGCTCAGCTCCAGATGAGGGTCCCTTTCCTTGCTCCGTTGGGAAAGTGTCCCCGGCGCTCCCTTCACATCCCAAGAGGAGGCGCTCGCACCAAGAGAGCCAGGAGGAGCATCAGGGGTCATGACACCAATCCCCAAGACCCCCAAATTCCTCGTCCACTCCTACAGACCCTGACTGCCCTGCACTGCCTCGACTGTCACCCCTACACTCGACGCCAAACACACTGGCACGTGTGATAACGCTCAGGTACTTTGATGGCAAGCCAAAGATCCCTGTGTCAGCTTGACGGGAAGCCTGACACTGCAGCTGCAGCTGGGGAGGCAAGCAGCCATGCACGTCTCCAGGCGAGATGAGGCCTGACTCCCTTGTAGGGGATCCAGGGGAATCCAACGACCTATGTCAGCATGGGCGAGGAAAGCTCAGGCACAGGCCTCAGCACAAGACGAGGACTGAGGACCCGGTGACGATTTGGGAGGATTCCCCAGAGGCGCCTGGCAACTGGCACGGAGACTGGCCTCTCCTGAGGCCACAGGGGCGGGTCCCTGGGGTCCCCGTCGTAACTCGAGAAACCCCGCCGTAACTCCAGAAAAACAAGAAGCTTAAACCCTGCAAGTGGGCTGAGGAACTTGTCCATTGTGGTGTCATAGGGGAAATCATCCCTTCCCTCTAGGATCTCGAAAGGCTCCGTCACACCCTTGCTGTGATCCAAGAAGTTCCCCGCCCTGCCCTTCCCCACTCAAGAGGAACCCCGTGGATCACGTCGTGACTCAAGTGGAGCCCCGTTTGCGCCTGCTCAGCTCCAGATGAGGGTCCTTTTCCTTTCTCCTTTGGGAAAGGTTTTCTAACATTCCCCTCGCATCCCAAGAGGAGACGCTCACACCAGGAGAGTTGGGAGGAGAATCAGGAGTCGGGCCACCATCCCCCAAGACTCCAAATGCCTCGTCCACTCCAGAGGAAACTGGTTGACCTGCACTCCCTCGACTGTCAACCCTAGGCTCGAGGCCCAACACACTGGCACGTGTGACCGCCCTGGGGTACCTGGAGTGCAAGCTATGGAACCTTGTGTCCACAAGACGGGGAGCCTGACACTGCTATGCAGCTGGGGATGCAAGTGGCCATGCACGTCTCCAGGGGAGACGTGGCCTGTCTCCCCTGCAGGGGTTTCAGGGGAACCCCAAGACCTATGTCACCACGGGCATGGAAAGCTCAGGCTCCAGCCTCAGCACCAGATGAGGACTGCTGACCCGGTGATGACTGGGGAGGAATCCCCAGAGGCGTCTGGTAACTGGCACGGAGACTGGACTCTCCTGAGAACACATGACCATGTCCCTGCGGTCCCTGTGATAACTAGAGAGGAACCCACCAAAACTCGAGAAAAACCAGAAGCTTCTCCCCTGCAGGTGGGGTGAGGCCCTTGTCCACTGCGGCATCTCAGGGGAAATAACCCTTTTCCACGTAGACCTCGAAATGTTCCTTCACACACTTGCTGTAACCCAAGACATTCCCCACCCCAACTGTCCCCACTGGAGAGGAACACCGAGGTCCAGCCCAAACTCAAGAAGAGCCCCATTTGCCCCTGCTCAGTTCCAGATGAGAGTCCCTTTCCCTGCTCTGTCCAGAAAGGATTCCCGGCACACCACTCGCATCCCAGGAGGAGGCACTAGCACCAGGAGAGTCAGGAGGAGCATCAGGGCTCGGGCCACAATTCACAAAGACCCCCAATTACCTGGTCCACTCAAGATGAACATGAGTGCCCTGCATTGCCTCGACTGTCACCCTGACTCTCGACGCCCGACACACTGGCACGTGTGACAGCCCTGGTGTACTCGAGGGCAAGCCAGAAATCCCTGTGTTCGCTCAACGGGAAGCCTGACATTGATGCTGCAGCTAGAGAGGCAAGCGGCTGTGCACGTTTCCAGGTGAGACGAGGCCTGACTCCCCTGTGGGGGCTCCAGGGGAACCCCAAGTTCTATGTCAGTACGGGTGAGGTAAGCTCAGGCTGCAGCCTAAGCACCAGACAAGGACTGAGTACCCGGTGACGGCTGAGGAGGAATCCCCAGAGGCGCCTGGCAACTGGTATGGAGACTGACCTCTCCTGAGGCCACAGGGGCGTGTCCCTGGGGTCTCCGTCGTAACTCGAGAGGACCCCAACACATCTCGAGAATAACCAGAACCTTCTCCCCTGCAGGCAGAATGAGGACCTTCTCAGCTTCGTCGTCTCCTGGGAAATCACCCATTCCCTCGTGGACCGCAAAACACTCCGTCATACCCTTGCTGTGACCAGAGAAGTTCCCTGCCCCTCCCTTCCCCACATGGGACGAATTCTGACGGTCCCACCGTGACTCAAGAAGAGCCCCGTTTGCCCCTGCTCAGCTCCAGATGATTGTCCCTTTCCCTGCTCCTTCGGGAAAGGTTTCCGGGCGCTACCCTCGCATCCCAAGTGGAGCCGTTCCCACTAGCAGAGTCGGGAGTTGCATCAGAGGTTGGTCCACAATTCCCAAAGTCCCCCATGTCTCGTCCACTCCAGATGAACCTGACTGCCCTGCACTGCGTCGACTGTCACCCTGAGACCCGAAGCCTGACACACTGGCATGTGTGACAGCCCTGGGTAGTACATCTAGGGCAAGACACAGATTCCTGTGTCTGCTCCACAGGAAGTCTGACACTGCTGCTGCAGCTGGGGAGGCAAGCGGCCGTATACGTCGCCAGGCTACATGACGTGTGACTCCACTGTGGGGGCTCCAGGGGAACCCCAAGGCATAAGTCAGCACGGATGACGAATGCTCAGGCTCTGGCCTCAGCATCAGACGAAAATTGAGGACTCAGTGACCACTGAGGAGGAATCCCTAGAGGCGCCAGGCAACTGGCACGGAAACTGGCCTCTCCTGAGGCCACAGGGATGGTTCCCTGGGGTTCCCAACGTAACTCGAGTGGACCCTGCCATAACTCGAGAAAAACCAGAAGCTTCTCTGCTGCAGGTGGCCTGAGTCTCTTGTCCGTGGCCTTGTCTTGGGAGAACTCACCCCTTCCCTCTTGGACCTCGAAAGGCTCCTTCACACCCTTGCTGTGACCCAAGAAGTTCCAGCCCCATCCTTCCTCAGTCGAGAGGAACCCCGAGGGTCCAGTCGTGACTCAAGAGGAGCCCCGTTTGGCGCTGCTTAGCTCCAGAGGAGGGTTCCTTTCTCTGCTCCATCAGAAATGGGTTCCCAGCACTCCCTTCGCATTGCAGGAGGAGGCGTTCGCACCAGGATAGTAGGGAGGAGCCTCAGGTGTCGGGCCACCATTCCCCAAGACCCCCAGATGCCTCATCCACTACAGATGAACCTGAATGCCCTGCACTGCCGTGACTGTCACCCCGCAGCTCGACACCCGACACACTGGAATGTGTGACAGCCCTGGTGTACCTCGAGGGAAAGCCTCATATCCCTGTGTCCACAGGGTGGGGAGAGTGACAATGCTTCTCAAACTGGGGAGGCAGGCGGCTGTGCAAGTCTACAAGCGAGACGAGGCCTGACTCCCCTGTGGGGGCTACAGGGAAACCCCAGGACCTAGGTCAGCATGGGCGAGGAAAGCGCGCGTTCTGTCCTCAGCACCAGACGAGGACTGTGGACCCAGCGATGACTGGGGAGGAATCCCCAGAGACGCATGGCAACTGACACGGAGACAGGCCTCTCCTGAAGCCACAGGGGCAGGTCCATGGGCTCCCCGTCGTAACTCGAGAAACCCTGCCACAACTCGAGAAAAACCAGAAGATTCTCCCTTGCAAGCGGGGTGAGGCCCTTATCCACTGCAGAGTCTCGGGGGAAATCACCCCTTCCCTGTTGGACCTCGAAAGGCTCCTTCAGCCCCTTGCTGTGACCCAAGAAGTTCCCCGCCCCACCCATCTCAAGAGGAACCCCGAGGGACCTGCTGCGACTCCAGAGGAGCCCTGTTTGGCCCTGCTAAACTCCAGATGATGGTCCCTTTTCCTGCTCCTTAGGGAAAGGTTTCCTGGAGCTTCCCTCGCATCCCAAGAGGAGGTGCTCTCAACAGGAAAGTCGAGAGGAGCATCAGGGATTGGGCCACCATCTCCCAAGACCCTCAAATGCCTTGTCCTCTGCAGATGAACCTGACTGCCCTGCACTGCCTTGACTGTCACCCCAAGGCTCGACACGAGACACACTGGCACATGTGACAGCACTTTGGACCCCGAGGGCAAGCCACAGATCCCTGTGTCTGCTCGACATGGAGCCTGACACTGCTGCTGCAGCTGGTCAAGCAAGTGGCCATGCACGTGTCCAGGCGAGAAGAGGCCTGACTCCCATTTGGGTGCTCCAGTGGAACCCCCAGACCTAAGTCAGCATGGGCAAGGTATGCTCACACTCCGGCCTCAGCACCAGACAAGGACTGAGGACCTGGCCACGACTTGGGAGGACTCCCCACAGGGGCATGGCAACTGGCATGGAGACTGGCCTCTCCTGAGGCCACGGGGGGGGGGGGG
>SJYB01005846.1:0-74025 GCA_006408585.1 Antidorcas marsupialis | reverse complement strand
GGGGGGGGGGGGGGTACCTGGGGTGTCCACCCTAACTCAACAGGACCCCGCTAAAACATGAGAAAACCAGAAGCTTCTCCCATGCAGGCAGGGTGAGGCCCTTGTCAATGCCGGCGCCTCAGGGGAAATCACCCCTTTCCTCTTGGACCTCGAAATGCTCCTTTACACCCTTGCTGTGACCCAAGAAGTTGCCCAACTGAACCATGCCCACTCGAGAGGAACCCCGAGGATCCCGTCGCAACTCAAGAGTAGCCCCGTTTGCCCCTGCTCAGCTCCAGATGAGGATCACTTTCCCTGCTCTGTCGGGAAAGGGTTCCCGGTGCTCCCTTCACATCCCAGGAGGAAGCGCTCGCACCAGGATAGTCCTGTGGATCATCAGGGGTCAGGCCACCATTCCCCAAGACCCCCAAATGCCTCTTCCACTACAGATGAAGGAGACTGCCCTGCACTGCCTCGACTGTCAGCCCGAGGCTCAATGCCTGACACACTGGCACGTATGACAGCCCTCGGGTATCTCGAGAGCAAGCCAGAGATACCTGTATCCACTTGACTGAAAGCCTGACACTGCTGCTGAAACTGGAGAGGCAAGCGGCTGTTCACGTCTCCAGGCGAGATGAGGCCTGACTCCCCTGTGGGGGTTCCATGGGAACACCAAGATTTATGTCAGCACAGGCGAGGAAAGCTCAGTCACTGGCCTCAGCACCAGACAAGGACTGAGGACACGGCGATTACTGGGGAGGAATCCCCAGAGGTGCATGGCAACTGGAAAGGGGACTGGACTCTTCTGAGGCCATAGGGGCGGGTCCCTGGGGTCCCTGTCGTAACTCAAGAGGACCAGTAGCAACTCTAGAAAAACCAGAAGCTTCTTTCCTGCAGGCGGTGTGAGGCCCTTGTCCCCTGCGGCATCTCGGGGAAATCACCCCTTCCCTCTTTGACCTTGAAAGAGTCCTACACACCCTGGGTGTGACCCAAGAAGTTTACCACCCCTCCAGCCCCCACATGAGATGAACCCCAAGGGTCCCCCTGGGACTCAAGAGAAGGCCCGTTTGCCCATGTTCAGCTCAGGATGAGGGTCCCTTTCCCTGCTACGTCTGGAAAGGATTCCTGGCGCTCCTCTTGCATCTCAGAAAGAGGCGCTCGCCCCACGAAACTCGGGAGGAGAATCAGGGGTAGGGCTACCATTCCAAAGACCCTCAAATGCCTCGTCCATTCCAGATAAACCTAACTGCCCTGCACTGCGTAGACTGTCAGCCCGAGGCTCAATGCCTGATACAATTGCAAGTGTGACAGCCCTGGGGTACCTGGAGTACAAGCTATAGATCCCTGTGTCCGCTCAACGGGGAGCCTAACATTGATGCTGCAGCTGGAGAAGCAAGCGGCCTTGCATGTCTCCAGGCGAACAAGGCCTGACTCCCCTGTGGGGGCTCCAGGGGAACCCCAAGTCCTATGTCAGTACGGGCGTGGAAAGCTCAAGCTTCGGCCTCTGCACCAGAAAAGGACTGAGTACCCAGCGACGGCTGAGGAGGAATCCCCAGAGGCGCCTGGCAACTGGCATGGAGACTGTCCTCTCCTGAGGCCACAGGGGCGGGTCCCTGGGGCCCCGGTCATAACTCGAGAGGACCCCAACACATCTCGAGAAAAACCAGAACCTTCTCCCCTGCAGGCGGAAAGAGGACCTTCTTAGATTCATCGTCTCCTGGGAAATCACCCCTTCCCTCTTGGACCTCGAAAGCTCCTTCATACCTTTGCTGTGACCAAAGATGTTCCCTGCCCCTCCCGTCCCCACTTGGGACAAATTCCGATGGTCCCACGGTGACTCAAGAAGATCCCCGTTTGCCCCCGCTCAGGTCCAGACAATTGTCCCTTTCCCTGCTCCTTTGGGAAAGGGTTCTGGGCGCTCCCCTCTAAACCCAAGTGGAGCCGTTGCTACCAGGAGAGTCGGAAGGAGCATCAGGGGTAGGGCCACAATTCCCCAAGACCCCCAAATGCCTCATCCACCACAGATGAACATGACTGCCCTGCACTGCCTCTACTGTCAGCCCTAGGCTCGATGCCAGACACACTGGCACGTGTGACAGCCCTGGTGTACCTCGAGGGAAAACCTCATATCCCTCTGTCTACAGGATGGGGAGCATGACAATGCTGCTGGAGCTGGGAGGCAAGTGGCCGTGCACATCTCAAGGCTAAAAGAGACCTGACTCTCCTGGGGCAGCTAAACGGGAACACCAAGAACTTTGTCAGCATGGACGGCGAAAGCTCAGGCTCTGGCCTCAGCACCAGATGAAGTCTGAGGACCCGGCGATGGCTGAGGAGGAATCCTCAGAGGCGCCTGGCAACTGGCACGGAGACTGGCCTCTCCTGAGGCCACAGGGATGGGTCCCTGGGGTCCCGGTCGTAACTCGAGAGGACCCGCCACAATTCGAGAAAAACCAGATGCTTCTCCCCTGCAGGCCTGGTGAGGACCTTGTCTGCTGTGGCTTCTTGGGCGAAATCACCCCTTCCCTCTGGGACCTCGAATGGCTCATTCACCCCCTTGCTGTGATCCAAGAAGTTCCCCACCCCACACTTCCCCAGTCGAGAGGAACCCCGAGGGTCCCGTCGCGACTCAAGAGGAGACTCGTTTGCCCTTGCTCAGCTCCAGATGAGGGTCCCTTTCCCTGCTCCGTCGGAAATGGGTTCCTGGCACTCCCCTCGCATCCCAGGAGGATGCGTTCGCACCAGGAGAGTCGGTAGGAGAATCTGGGGTCTGGCAACCATTCCCCAAGACACCCAAATGCCTCATCCACAAGAGATGAACTGAATGCCCTGCAGTGCCTCGACTGTCACCCCGAGGCTCGATGCCCGGCACACTGGCATGCGTGACACCCCTGGTGTACCTCGAGGGAAAGCCTCATATCCCTGTGTCCACAGGATGGGGAGAGTGACAACGCTGCCTGAGCTGGGGAGGCAAGCGGCCCTGCATGTCTCCAAGCAAGTCGAGGCCTGACTCCTCTGCAGCGTCCCCAGGGGTACCACAAGACCTAGGTCAGGACGTTCGAAGAAAGCTCAGGCTCTGGCCTCAGCACAAGACAAGGACTGAGCACCCAGGGATGATTGGGGAGGAATCCCCAAAGGCTCCTGGCAACTGGCACGGAGACTGGCCTCTCCTGAGGCCACAGGAGCGAGTCCCTGGGGTCCCTGTCATAACTCGAGAGGACCCCCCCACAACTTGAGAAAAACCAAAAAATTCTCCCCAGCTGTTGGGGAGACCTTGTCCGCTGTGGCATCTCAGGGAAAATCACCCCTTCTCTCTTGGACCTCAAAAGGGTCGTTCACCTTCTGGCTGTGACCCAAGAAGTTCCCCGCCCCAGCCCTCCCCACTCGAGAGGAACACCGAGGGTCCCCGCAAGACTCAAAAGGAGACCCGTTATCCCCTGCTGAGCTCCAGATGAGGGTCCCTTTCCTGCTCTGTCGGGAAAGGGTTCCCAGCGTTCCCCTCACATCCCAACAGGAGACGCTCGCACAGGACAGTTGGGAGTAACATCAAGGTTCTTGCCACCATTCCCCAAATCCCCCAAAAGCCTCGTTCACTCCAGATGAACCTGACTGTCCTGCACTGCACCGACTGTCACCTCTAGGATCGACGCCCAACACACTGTCACGTATAACAGCCCTGGGGTACCTCGAGCAAAAGCCACATATCCTAGTTTCCGCTCAACTGCGAGCCTGACACTGCTGCTGCAGCTGGGGAGGCAAGTGGCTGTGTACGTCTCCAGGCGAGATGAAGCCTAACTCCCTGTGGGGGATCCAGGGGGACCCCAAGACCTATGTCAGCAGGGGCGAGGAAAACTCAGGCACAGACCTCAGCACAAGACGAGGACTGAGGACTCGGCGACTACTGGGGAGGATTACCCAGAGGCGCCTGGCAACTGGCATGGAGAATGGCCTCTCCTGAGGCAACAGGGGTGGGTCCCTGGGGTCCCCATCATAACTCAAGAGGACCGGCAGCAACTCGAGAAAAAACAGAAGCTTCTTTCCTGCAGGTGGCGTGAGGCCCTTGTCGGATACTGCATCACAGAAGAAATCACCACTTCCCTTTTGGACCTTGAAAGGGTCCTTCACACCATGGGTATGACCCAAGAAGTTCCCCGCCCCACCATCCCCACACGAGATGAACCCCGAGGGTCCTGCTGCGACTCAGGAGAAGCCCCATTTGCCCATGCTCAGCTCAAGATGAGGGTCCCTTTCCATGCTACGTCTAGAAAGGTTTCCCGGCGCTCCTCTCGCATCCCAGAAAGAGACCCTCTCCCCAGGAAACTCGGAAGGTGCATAAGGGGTAGGGCCACCATTGCGAAGGCCCCCAAATGCCTCGTCCATTCCAGATGAACCTGACTGCCTTGCACTGCCAAGACTGTCAGCCTGAGGCTCAATACCCGACACACTGGCACGTGTAACAGCCCTGGGGTACCTCAAGGGCAAGCCACAAATCCCTGTATCTGCTAGACTGGAAGCTTGACACTGCTGGTGAAGCTGTGGAGGCAAGCGGCAGTGCTAGTCTCCAGGCGAGATGAGGCCTGACTCCCCTGTGGGGGCTCCATGGGAACCCCAAGATTTATGTCAGCACGGGAAAGGAAAGCTCAGGCACTGGCCTCAGCACAAGCTGAGGACTGAACACCCAGCGATGACTGGGGAAGAATCACCAAAGGCGCATGGCAACTGGCACGGAGACTGGCCTCTCATGAGGCCACAGGGGCTGGTCCGTGGGCTCCCCGTCGAAACTCGAGAAACCCTGCCACAACTCGAAAAAAACCAGAAGCTGCTCCCTTGCAAGCGGGGTGACGCCCTTGTCCCATGCGCCATCTCGGGGGAAATCACCGTTTACCTCTTTGACCTTGAAAGGCTCCTTCACATTCTTGCTGTGACCCAAGAAGTTCCCGTCCCACCAGTCCCCATTCGTGAGGAACCCCGAAGCTCTTGCTGTGACTCAAGAGGAGCCCTGTTTGCCCGTGCTCAGCTCCAGATGTTTGTCCCTATCCCTGCTCATCCAGAAAGGGGTCCCGGTGCTCCCCTCGCATCCCAAGAACATCCGCTTCCACCATGGGAGTTGGGAGGAGCCTCAGTGTTCGGGCCACCATTCCTCAAGATCCCCAAATGTCTCCTCCGCTCCAGATGAACCTGACTGCCCTACACTACCTCAACTGTCACAACGAGGTTCGACGCTTGACACACTGGCACATGTGACAGCCCTGGATAATACCTCTAGGTCAAGTCACAGATCCCTGTGTCTGTTCGACTGGGATCCTTACACTGCTGCTGCAGCTGGGGAGGCAAGAGGCCGTGCATGTCTTGAGGCTAATGGAGACCTGACTCCCCTGTGGCAGCTAAACGAGAAACACAACACCTTTGTCAGCACTGGCGAGGAAATCTGAGGCTCCGGCCTCAGCACCAGACAAAACCTGAGGACCCGCTGACGACTGGGGAGGAATCGCCAAAGGCGCCTGGCAACTGGCACGGAGACTGGACACTGCTGAGGCCACAGGGCTGGTTTCTGGGGTCCCCGTCATAACTCGAGAGGACATCTCCGCAACTGGAGAAAAACCAGAAGCTTCTACCCTGCAGTCGGAGTGAGGCCCTTGTCCACTGCGTCATCTCGGGGGAAATCACCTCTTCCCTCTTGGACCTCTAAAGGCTCCTTCTCCCCCTTGCATTGACCCAAGATGTTCCCCACCCTACCCGTCCCTACTCGAGAAGAACCCCAAGGGTCCTGCCACGATTTAAGAGGAGCCTTATTTGCCCCTGCTCAGATTCAGATGTGGGTCCCTTTCCCTGTTCCATCGAGAAAGGGTTCCTGGTCCTCCCCTCGCACCTAAGCAGAGGCGCTTGCACCAGGAGAGTCGGGAGGAGCATCATTGGTTAGGCCACCATTCCCAAAGACCCCAATTCCTCCTCCATTCCAGATGAACCTGACGGCCCTTCACTGCCTCGAATGTCACCCCAAGGCTTGATGCCCGACACACTGGTATATGTGACAGACCTGGGGTACCTCGAGTGCAAGCCAGATACCTATGTCCACTGAAAAGGGAGCCTGACACTGTTGCTTCAGCTGGGGAGGCAAAAGGCCATGCAAGTCACCAAGCGAGACAAGGCCTGACTTCCTTGTGGGGGCTCCAGGGGAACCCTAAGACCTATGGCAGCACAGGCGAGGAAAGCTCAGGCTACGACCTCAGCACTAGACGAGGACTGAGGACCCAGCGACGACTAGGGAGGAATCGCCAGAGGCTCCTGGCTACTGGCACGGAGACTGCCCACAACAGTGGCCACAGGGGTGGGTCCCTGGGTTGCCCGTGGTAACTTGATAGGACCCCACCGCAACTCGAGTAAAACCAGAAGCTTCTCCACTGGAGGCAGGATGAGGCCCTTGTCCACTGGGTCATCTCAAGGGAAATCACCGCTTCCCTCATGGAACTCCTAAGGCTCCTTCACACCCTTGATGCGACCCAAGATGTTCTGCACCCCACCCGTCCCCACTCGAGAGGAACACAGAGGGTCCCACCAAGACTCAAAAGAGCCCCGTTAGCCCCTGCTGAGCTTCAGATGAGGGTCCCTTTCCTGCTCTGTCGGGAAAGGGTTCCCAGCACTCCCCTCACATCCCAAAAGGAGACGATCCCACCAGGACAGTCGGGAGAAGTATCAGGTGCCTTGCCACCATTCCCCAAGACCCCCACATGCCTCGTTCATTCCAGATGTACTTGACTGGCCTGCTCTGCACCGATTGTCACCCCAAGGATCAACGCACAACACACTGGCACGTATGACAGCCCTGGGTAGTATCTCGAGGTTAAATAACAGATCCCTGTGTCCCCTCGACGGCGAGCCTTACACTGCTGCTGCAGCTGCGGATGCAAGCGGCCGTGAGGGTCTCAAGGCTAAATGAGACCTGACTCCCCTGTGGT
Organism: Antidorcas marsupialis; assembly: GCA_006408585.1. Lineage (NCBI taxonomy): Eukaryota > Metazoa > Chordata > Mammalia > Artiodactyla > Bovidae > Antidorcas > Antidorcas marsupialis. The sequence continues at coordinate 67,093 of SJYB01005846.1, read as the reverse complement.
GGCTAAACAGGAAACCCAAGACCTTTGTCAGCGCGGACGAGGAGAGCTCAGGCTACGGCCTCAGCACCAGAAGAGGACTGGGGACCTGGCGACGACTGGGGAGGATTCCCCAGAGGCGCCTGGTACCTGGCACAGAGACTGGGCTCTCCTGAGGCCACAGGGCGGGTACCTGGGGTTCCCGTCGTAACTCGAGGGGACCCCGCCGTAATTTGAGAAAAACCAGAAGCTTAAACCCTGCAGTCGGGCTGAGGCCCTTGTCTGCTGTGGCATCTCGGGGGAAATCACCCCTTCCCTCTAGGACCTCGAAAGGCTCCATCACACCCTGGAGGTGATCCAAGAAGTTCCTGCCCTGCCCTTCCCCACTCAGGAGGAACCCCGTGGGTCCCTTCGCGACTCAAGTGGAGCCCCGTTTGCACCTGCTCAGCTCCAGATGAGGGTCCTTTTCCCTTCTCCTTTGGGAAAGGTTTTCCAACACTCCCCTCGAATCCCAAGAGGAGACACTCGCACCAGGAGAGTCGGGAGTAGCATCAGGGGTCTGGCCAGCATCCCACAAGGCCCCAAATGCCCCGTCCACTCCAGATGAAACTGACTGCCCTGCACTGCCTCGACTGAGCCTGAGGCTCGACGCCTGACACACTGGCACGTGTGACAGCCCTGGGGTACCTGGAGTGCAAGCTACAGATCCGTGTGTCTGCACGAAGGGGAGCCTGACACTGCCGCTGAGCTGGGGAGGCAAGCTGTCGTGCACCTCTCTAGGGGAGACGTGGCCTGACTCACCTGTAGGGGCTCCAGGGGCACCCCAAGACCTATGTCCCCATGGACGTGGAAAGCTCAGGCTCTGGCCTCAGCACCAGACGAGGACTGCGGACCTGGAGACAACTGGGGAGGAATCCCCAGAGGCGTCTGGCAACTGGCACAGAGACTGGCCTCTCCTGAGAACACAGGGCGGTGTCCCTGGGGTCCGCATGGTAACTTGAGAGGACCCTGCCGCAACTCGAGAAAAACCAGGAGCTTCTCCCCTGCAGGTGGGGTGAGGCCCTTGTCCACTGCGGCATCTCAGGGGAAATCACTCTTTTCCTCGTGGACTTCAAAATGTTCCTTCACACACTTGCTGTGACCCAAGACGTTTGCCGCCCCAACCGTCCCCACCGGAGAGGAAACTCGGAGGTCCCTCCCAAACTCAAGAAGAGCCCCATTTGCTCCTGCTCAGTTCCAGATGAGAGTCCCTTTCCCTGCTCTGTTGGGTAAGGATTCTGGCAACAACACTCGCATCCCAGGAGGAGGCGCTCGCACCAGGAGGGTTGGGAGGAGCATCAGGGGTCGGGCCACAATTCACAAAGATCCCCAAATGCCTCGTCCACTCAAGATGAACCTGACTGCCCTGCACTTCCTCAACTGTCACCCCAAGGCCCAACGCCCAACACACTGGCATGTGTGACAGCCCTGGGGTACCTCGAGGGCAAGCCACAGATCCCTGTGTCCGCTCAACGGGGAGCCTGACATTGATGCTGCAGCTGGAGTGGCAAGCGGCCATGCACGTCTCCAGGTGAGACGAGGCCTGACTCCACTGTGGGGGCTCCAGGCGAACCCCAAGTCCTATGTCAGCACAGGTGAGGAAAGCTCAGGCTGCGGCCTCAGCACCAGACAAGGACTGAGTACCCGGTGACGGCTGAGGAGGAATCCCCAGAGGCGCCTGGCAACTGGTATGGAGACTGGTCTCTCCTGAGGCCACAGGGGCTGGTCCATGGGGTCCCCGTCGTAACTCGAGAGGACCCCAACACATCTCGAGAAAAACCAGAACCTTCTCCCCTGCAGGCGGAATGAGGACCTTCTCAGCTTCGCCGTCTCATGGGAAATCACCCCTCACCTCTTGGACCTCGAAAGGCTCCTTCATACCCTTGCTGTGACCAAAGAAGTTCCCTGCCCCTCCAGTCCCCATTTGAAATGAATTCCGACGGTTCCACCGTGACTCAAGAAGGTGGCCCTGCTCAGCTCCAGATGATTGTCCCTTTCCCTGCTCCTACAGGAAAGTGTTCCAGGTGCTCCCCTCGCATCCCAAGTGGAGCCGTTCCCACTGGGAGAGTCGGGAGTTGCATCAGGGGTCGGTCCGCAATTCCTGAAGTCCCCCAAGGTCTCATCCACTCCAGATGAACCTGACTGCCCTGCACTGCGTCGACTGTCACCCCGAGGCTAGAAGCCTGACACACTGGCACGTGTGAAAGCCCTGGGTAGTACATCTAGGGAAAGACACAGATTCCTGTGTACCACTCGATGGGAAGCCTGACACTGCTGCTGCAGCTGAGGAGGCAAGCAGCCTTACACGTCTCCAGGCTAAATGAGGACTGACTCCACTCTGGGGGCTCCAGGGAAACCCCAAGACCTATGTAAGCACGGGCGAAAAATGCTCAGCCTCCTGCCTCAGCACCAGACGAGGACTGAGGACCTGGCGACCACTGAGAATGAATCCCAGGAGGCTCCTGGCAACTGGCACGGAAACTGGCCTCTTCTGAGGCCACAGGGGCGGTTCCCTGGGGTGCCCGTTGTATCACGAGAGGACCCCACCGTAACTCGAGAAAAACCAGATGCTTCTCTGCTGCAGGTGGGCTGAGTCTCTTGTCTGTTGCCTTGTCTTGGGAGAACTCACCCCTTCCCTCTTGGACCTCGAAAGGCTCCTTCACACCCTTGCTGTGACCCAAGAAGTTCCCCGCCCCATCCCTCCCCGCTCGAGAGGATCCCCGAGGGTCCCGTCGTGACTCAAGAGGAGCCCCGTTTGCCCCTGCTCAACTCCAGATGAGGGTCCTTTTCCCTGCTGCATCAGAAATGGGTTCCCGGCGCTCCCCTCGCATCGCAGGAGGAGGCGTTCACACCAGGAGAGTTGGGAGGAGCATCAGGGGTCGGGCCACCATTCCCCAAGACCCCCAAATGCCTCGTCCACTACAGATGAACCTGACTGCCCTGCACTGTCTTGACTGTCACCCCGCGGCTCGACGCCCGACACATGGGCACATGGGACAGCCCTGGTGTACCTCGAGCGAAAGCCTCATATCCCTGTGTCCACAGGATGGGGAGAGTGGCAATGCTGCTCGATCTGGGGAGGCAAGCAGCCGTGCACGTCTCCAAGAGAGACGAGGCCTGACTCCCCTGCGGGGGCTACAGGGAAACCTCGGGACCTAGGTCAGCACGGGCGAGGAAAGCTCACGTTCTGTCCTCATCACTAGACGAGGACTGCAGACCCAGCGACGACTGGGGAGGTATCCCCTGAGGAGCCTGGCAACTGGCACGGAGACTGTCCTCTCCTGAGGCCACAGGTTCGGGTCCCTGTGGTCCCCGTCGTAACTAGAGAGGACCCTGCCACAACTCGAAAAAAACCAGAAGCTTCTACCCTACAGGCGGAGTGAGGCCCTTGTCCACTGCGTCATCTCAGGGGAAATCACCCCTTCCCCCTTGTACCTCAAAAGGCTGCTCCTCCCCATTGCAGTGGCCCAAGATGCTCCCCGCCCTACCCATCCCCACTGGAGAGGAACCCAAAGGTCCCGACACGATTCAAGAGGAAACTTATTTGCCCCTGCTCAGCTTCGGATGAGGGTCCCTTTCCCTGCTCCGTCGAGAAAGGGTTCCTGATCCTCCCCTCGCACCTCAAGCATAGGCAGTTGCACCAGGAGAGTCGGGAGGAGCATCAGGGGTTGGGCCACCATTACCCAAGACCCCCCAAATCCTCCTCCATTCCAGATGAAGCTGAAGGCCCTGCACTGACTCGACTGTCATGCCAAAGCTTCACGCCCTACACACTGGCAAGTGTGACAGACCTGGGGTACCTGGAGGGCAAGCCACAGATACCTATGTCCACTCAAAGGGGAGCCTGACACTACTGCTGTACCTGGGGAGGAAAGAGGCCATGCAAGTCTCCAGGCGACACGAGGCCTGACTCCCCTGTGGGGGCTCCAGGGGAACCCCAAGACCTACGGCAGCACAGGCGAGGAATGCTCAGGCTCCGACCTCTGCACTACACGAGGACTGAGGACCCAGCGACGACTGTGGAGGAATCTCCAGAGGCGCCTGGAAACTGGCACGGAAACTGCCCTCTCCTGAGGCCACAGGGGCGGGCCCATGGGCTCCCCATCGTAATTCAAGAAACCCCACCTCAACTCGAGAAATACCAGAAGCTTCTCCCTTGCAATCGGGGTGAGGCCCTTGTCCCCTGCGAAATCTCGGGGGAAATCAACCCTTACCTTTTTGACCTCGAAAGGCTCCTTCACATTCTTGCTGTGACCCAAGAAGGTCCTGCCTCACTCGTCCCCATTCGAGAGGAACCCTGATGATCCTGCTGTGACTCAAGAGGAGCCCCGTTTGCCCCTGCTCATCTCCAGATGTTTGTCCCTTTCCCTGCTTGTCCGGAAAGGGGTCCTATCGCTCCCCTCGCATCCCAAAACCAGCCGCTCGCACCATAAGAGTAGGTAGGAATATCAGGGTTTGGGCCACCATTCCTCAAGATCCCTAAATGTCTCCTCCACTTCAGATGAACCTGACTGCCGTACACTGCCTCAACTGTCAGACCGAGACTCGACGCCTGACACACTAGAACGTGTGACAGCCCTGGGTAGTACCTTGTGGTCAAGTCACAGATCCCTGTGTCCACATGACAGGGAGACTTACTCTGCTCCTGCAGCTGGGGAGGCATGCGGCCGTGCACGTCTCGAGGCTAAACGAGACCTGACTCCCCTGTGGGGGCTTCAGAGGGACCCCAAGACTTATGTCACCATTGGCAAGGAAAGCTCAGGCTCCGGCCTCAGCACCAGAGGATACCCTAGGACCCACCGACGACTGGGGAGGAATCCCCAGAGGTGCCTGCCAACTCGCACGGAGACTGGACACTCCTGAGGCCACAGGGCTGCTTTCTGGTATCCCCGTACTAACTCAAGAGGACCCCACCGCATCTCGAGAAAAACCAGATGTTTTTCCCCTGCAGACGTGGTGAGGCCCTTGTCTGCTGCGACTTTTTGGGTGAAATCACCCCCTCCCTTTTGGATCTCTAATGGCTCATTCACCCCCTTGCTGTGACCCAAGAAGTTCCCCGCTCCACCCGTCCCAACTATAGATGAACCCCAAGGGTACCGCTGAGACTCAAGAGGAGGCCCGATTGCCCCTGTGCTGCTCCAGATGAGGGTCCCTTTCCCTGCTCTGTCGGGAAAGGGTTCCCTGCACTCCCATCACATCCCAAGAGGAGGCACTCGCACCAGGAGAGTCAGGACGAGCATCAGGGGTCATGCCACCATTCCCCAATACCCCTAATTGCCTAGTCAACTCCAGCGGACCCTGACTGCCTTGAACTGCACCGACTATCACCCCAAGGATCGACGACCTAAACACTTGCACGTATGACAACCCTGGGGTACCTCGAGCAAAAGCCACATATCCCTGTGTCCCCTCAATGGCGAGCCTGACACTGCTGCTGCAGCTGGGGAGGCTAGCAGCCGTGCATGTCTCCAGGTGAGATGAGGCCTAACTCCCTGTGGTGGCTCCAGGGGAACCCCAAGACCTATGTCAGCACGGGGGAGGAAAGCTCAGGCTCAGGCCTCAGCACCTGACGAGAACTGAGGACCCTGTGACGACTGGCAAGGATTCCCCAGAGGCACCTGGCAACTGGCATGGAGACTGGCCTCTCTTGAGGCCACAGGGGCGGGTCCCTGGGGTCCCCGTCATAACTAGAGAGGACCAGCAGCAACTCAAAAAAAACAGAAGCTTCTTTCCTGCAGGCGGCATGAAGCCCTTCTCTACTGTGGTGTCTCGGGGGAAATCACCCCTTCCCTCTTGGACTTTGAAAGGGTCCTTCACACCCTGGGTGTGACCCAAGAAGTACTCCGTCCCACCCGTCCCCACACGAGTTGAACCCCGAGGGTCCCACTGCGACTCAAGAGAAGCCCCGTTTGCCCATGCTCACCTCAAGATGAGGGTCCCTTTCCCTGCTACATCTGGAAAGGTTTGCCGGCACTCCTTTCACATCCCAGGAAGAGGCGCTCGCCCCAAGAAACTCGGGAGGAGCATCAGGGGTAGGGCCACCATTGCGAAGGCCCCCAAATGCCTCGTCCATTCTAGATGAACCTGACTGCCCTACACTGCCTAGACTGTCAGCCCGAGGCTCAATGCCTGACACACTGGCATGTGTGACAGCTCTGGGGTACCTCAAGGGCAAGCCACATATCCGTGTATCTGCTCGACTAGAAGCCTGACACTGCTGGTGAAGCTGTGGAGGCAAGCGGCAGTGCACGTCTCCAGGCGAGAAGGGGCCTGACTCCCCTGTGGGGGCTCCAGGGGAATCCCAAGATTTATGTCAGAATGGCAAGGAAAGCTCAGGCCCTGGCCTCAGCACCAGACGAGGACTGAGGACCCAGCGATGACTGGGGAGGAATCCCCAGAGGCTCCTGGCAACTGGCATGGAGATTGGCCTCTCCTGAGGCCACAGGGGCGGGCCCATGGGCTCCCCATGGTAATTCGAGAAACCCCACCTCAACTCGAGAAAAACCGGAAGCTTCTTCCTTGTAAGTGGGGTGAGGCCCTTGTCCCCTGTGGCGTCTCAGTGGAAATCACCCCTTACCTCTTTGACCTCGAAAGGCTCCTTCACATTCTTGCTGTGACCCAAGAAGTTCCCACCCCAACAGTCCTCATTCGAGAGGAACCCTGATGGTCCTGCTGTGACTCAAGAGGAGCCCCGTTTGCACCTGCTCAGCTCCAGATGTTTGTTCCTTTCCCTGCTCATCAGGAAAGTGGTCCCGTCACTCCCCTCGCATCCCAAGAACAGCCACTTGCACCATGAGAGTTGCGAGGAACATCAGGGTACAGGCCACCATTCCTCAAGATCCCCAAATGTCTCCTAAATTCCAGATGAACCTGACTGCCCTACACTGCCTCGACTGTCACAGCAAGGTTCAATGCCTGACACACTAGCACGTGTGACAGCCCTGGGTAGTTTCTCGAGGTCAAATCCTAGATCCCTGTGTCTGCTCGACAGGGAGCCTTACACTGCTGCTGCAGCTAAGGAGGCAAGCGGCCGTGCACGTCTCGAAGCTAAACGAGACCTGACTCCTCTGTGTCGGCTAAATGGGAACCCCAAGATCTTGTCAGCACAGGCGAGGAAAGCTCAGGCTCCAGCCTCAGCACCAGATGAGAACAAAGTACCCATCGACGACTGAGGAGGAATTGCCAGAGGCGCCTGGCAACTGGCACAGATACTGGCCTCTCCTGAGGCCACAGTGGGGGTAACTGTGGTTCCTGTCATAACTCAAGAGGACCCCACGGTAACTCGAGAAAAACCAGAAGCTTAAACCTTGCAGGAGGGCTGAGGCCCTTGTTCGCTGCGGTTTCTAGGGGAAAATCACCCGTTCCCTCTAGGACCTCGAAAGGCTCCTTCACACCCTTGCTGTGATCCAAGAAGTTCCCCGCCTTGCCCTTCCCCACTCGAGAGGAACCCTGTGGGTCCCGTCGCTACTCAAGAGGAGCCGCGTTTGCATCTGCTCAGCTCCAGATGAGGGTCCTTTTCCCTTCTCCTTTGGGAAAGGTCTTCCGACACTCTCCTCACATCCCAAGAGGAGACGCTCGCACCAGGAGTGTCAGGAGGAGCATCAGGGGTCCAGCCAGCATACCCCAAGACCCGAAATGCCTCGTCCACTCCAGATGAACCTGACAGCCAAGCACTTCCTCGACTGTGAGCCTGAGGCTCGACGCCTGACACACCTGAACGTGTGACAGCCCTGGGGTATCTGGAGTGCCAGCTTTCCCTCTTGGACCTCGAATGGTTCATTCACCCCCTTGCTTTGACCCAAGAAGTTCCCTGCCCCACCCGTCCCCACTGGAGAGGAACCCCAAGGGTCCCGCCGAGACTCAAGAGGAGGCCCATTTTCCCCTGATCACATCCAGATGTGGGTCCCTTTCCCTGCTCCGTCGGGAGAGGGTTCCCTGCACTCCCCTCACATCCCAAGAGGAGGCACTAGCACCAGGAGAGTCAGGAGGAGAATCAAGTGTCATGCCACCATTCCCCAAGTCCCCCAAATGCCTAGTCCACTTAAGCGGACCCTGACTGCCTTGCACTGCCTCAACCGTCACCTGATACTGATGCCACACACTGGCACGTGTGACATTCCTTGGGTACTTCAATGTCAAGCCACAAATTCCTGTGTCCGCTCGACTGGAAGCCTGATACTGCTGCTGCAGCTGGGTAGGCAAGCTGCCTTGCACGTTTCCAGGCGAGACAAGGCCTGTCTCCTCTGTGGGGGCCCCAGGGGTACCCCAAGACCTAGGTCCGGATGGTTGAGGAAAGCTCAGGCTCTAGCCTCAGCACAAGAAGAGGACTGAGCACCCGGCGAAGATTGGGGAGGAATCCCCAGAGACGCCTGGCAACTGGCATGGAGACTGGCCTCTCTTGAGGCCACAAGGATGAGTCCCTGTTGTCAACGTCGTAACTCGAGAGGACCCCACCAAAACTTGAGAAAAACCAAGAGACTCTCCCCTGCACGCGGGTTAAGGACCTTGTCCGCTGTGGCGTCTCGGGGGAAATCACGCCTTCCCTCTTGGACCTCGAATGGCTCATTCACCCCCTTGCTGTGACCCAAGAAGTTCCCCGCCCCACCCGTCCCCACACGAGATGAACATCGAGGGTCCCGCCAAGACTCAAAAGGAGCCCCGTTATCCCCTGCTGAGCTCCAGATGAGGGTCCCTTTCCTGCTCTGTCAGGAAAGGGTTCCCAGCCCTCCCCTCACATCCCAACAGGAGACGCTCACACCAGGACAGTCGGGAGGAGCATCAAGGGTCTTGCACCATTCCCCAAGACCCCCAAATGCCTCGCTCACTCCAGATGAAACGTACTGGCTTGCACTGCACCGACTGGCACCCCAAGGTTCGATGCCCAACACACTGGCACGTATGACAGCCCTGGGGTACCTCAAGCAAAAGCCACATATCCCTGTGTCCGCTCGATGGCGAGCCTGACACTGCTGCTGCCGTTGGGGAGGCAAGCGGCCGTGTACGTCTCCAGGCGAGAGAAGCCCTAACTCCCTGTGGGGGATCAAGGGGGACCCTAAGACCTATGTCAGCATGGGCGAGAAAAGCTCAGGCTCAGGCCTCAGCACCAGACGAGGACCTAGGAACCGGCAATGACTGGGGAGGATCCTCCAGAGGTGCCTTGCAACTGGCATGGAGACTGGCCTCTCCTGAGGCCACAGGGCTGGTTTCTGGGGTCCCCGTCATAACTCGAGAGGACCCCGCTGCAACTCGAGAAAAACCAGATTCTTCTCCCCGGCAGGCCTGGTGAGGCCTTTGTCTGTTGTGGCTTCCTGGGAGAAATCACGCCTTCCCTCTTGGACCTTGAATGGCTCATTCACCCCCTTGCAGTGACCAAAGAAGTACCCCACCCCACACGTCTCCATTCGAGAGGAAGCCCGAGGGACCTGCAGAGACTCAAGAGGAGGCCCTTTGCGACTGTACAGCTCCAGATGAGGGTCCCTTTCTCTGCTCCGTCAGGAAAGGTTTCCCTGGGCTTCTCTCGCATCCCAGGAAGAGGCGCTTGCTCCAGGAAACTCGGAAGGAGCATCAGGGGTAGGGACACCAATCCGAAGACCCCCAAATGCATCGTCCATTCCAGATGAACCTGAATGCCCTCCACTGCCTAGACTGTCAGCCCGAGGCTCAATGCCTGACACACTGGCACGTGTGACAGCGCTGGGGTTCCTCCAGGGGAAGCCACAGATCCCTGTATCAGCTCGACTGGAAGCCTGACACTGCTGCTGAAGCTATGGAGGGAAGTGGCAGTGCACCTCTCCAGGTGAGACGAGCCTGACTCCCTTGTGGGGGGTCCATGGGAACCCCAAGATTTATGCCAGCATGGGCGAGGAAAGCTCAGGTACCGGCCTCAGCACCAGAAGAGGACTGAGGACCCGGCGATGACTGGGGAGGAAATACCAAAGGCAATTGGCAACTGGCACGGAGACTGCCCTCTCCTGAGGCCACAGGGGCAGGTCCATGTGCTCCCCATCGTAACTCGAGAGGACCCCTTCACAACTCGAGAAAAACCAGATGCTTCTCCCCTGCAGGCGTGGTGAGGCCCTTGTCTGCTCCGGCTTCATGGGCGAAATCACCCCTTCCCTCTTGGACCTCAAATGGCTCATTTACCCCCTTGCTGTGACCCAAGAAGTTCCCACCCCACCCGTCCCCACCCGAGAGGAACCCTGAGGGTCCTACCAAGACTCAAGAGGAGGCCCGTTTGCCCCTGATCACATCCAGATGAGGGTCCCTTACCCTGCTCTGTCGGGAAAGGGTTCCCTGCACTCCCTTCACATCCTAAGAGGAGGCGCTCTCACCAGGAGAGTCAGGAGGAGCATCAGGAGTCATGCCACCATTCCCCAAGACCCCCAAATGCCTAGTCCACTCCAGCGGACCCTGACTGCCCTGCACTGCCTCGACTGTCACCACGACACTCGACGCCAGACACACTGGCACGTGTGACAGCCCTCGGGTACCTCGATGGCAAGCCACAAATTCCTGTGTTCACTCGACAGGAAGCCTGACATTGCTGCTGCAGCTGGGGAGGCAAGCGGCCGTGCACGTCTCCAGGCAAGACAAGGCCTCTCTCCTCTGTGGGGGACCCAGGGGAACCCCAAGCCTAGGTCAGGGCGGTCGAGGAATGCTCAGGCTCCGGCCTCAGCACAAGTCAAGGACTGAGCACCTGGCGATGACTTGGGAGGAATCTCCAGAGATACCTGCCAACTGGCAGGGAGACTGGCTTCTACTGAGGCCACAGTTGCGGTTCCCTGGCATCCCTGTCGTAACTCGAGAGGACCGGGCGCAACGTAGGAAAAACCAGAAGCTTCTTTCCTGCAGGTGGTGTGAGGCTATTGTGCACTGCGGTGTCTCGGGGGAAATCACCCCTTCCCTCTTGGACCTCGAAAGGGTCCTTCACACCCTGGTTGTGACCCAAGAAGTTCCCGCCCCACTAGTCCCCATTCGAGAGGAAACCCGATGGTCATGCTTCAACTCAAGAGGATCCCCTTTTGCCCCTGCTCAGCTCCAGATGTTTGCCCCTTTCCCTGCTCATTGGGAAATGGGTTCCTGTGCTCCTGTCACATCCAGAGAACAGTCGCTCGCACCATGAGAGTCGGGAGGAGCATCATGGTTTGGACCACCATTCCTCAAGATACCCAAATGTCTTCTCCAATCCAGATGAACCTTACTGCCCTTCACTGCCTCGATGTCACACTGAGGCTAGACGCCTGACACACTGGCACGTGTGACAGCCCTCGGGTACCTCGAGGGCAGACCATAAATTCCTGTGTCCGTTCGATGGGAATCCTGCCACTGCTGCTGCTGCTGGGGAGCCAAGTGGCCGTGCACGTCTCCAGGCGAAACGAGGCCTGTCTCCTCTGTGGGGGCCCCAGGGGTATCCCAAGACCTAGGTCAAAACGGTCGAGGAAACCTCAGGCTCCGGCCTCAGCACAAGAAGAGGATTGAGCACCCGGCGACGATTGGGGAAGAATCACCAGAGGCGCCTGGCTAGTGGCACGGAGAATGCCCATAACAGAGGCCACAGGGGCGAGTCCCTGGGGTCCCTGTTGTAACTTGAGAGGACCCCGCCACAACTTGAGAAAAACAAAAAGATTCTCCCCTGCAGGCGGGGTGAGGACCTTGTCCGCTGTGGCGTCTCAGGGGAAATCACCCCTTCTCTCTTGGACCTCAAAAGGGTCGTTCATCATCTTGCTGTGACCCAAGAATTTCCCCGCCCCAATCGTCCCCACTTGAGAGGAACACCGAGGGTCCCTCCAAGAATCAAAAGGAGCCCCGTTAGCCCCTGCTGAGCTCCAGATGAGGGTCCCATTCCTGCTATGTCAGGAAAGGGTTTCCTGCACTCCCCTCACATCCCAACAGGAGACGCTCACACAGGACAGTCGGGAGTAACATCAAGGGTCATGCCACCATTCCCCAAGACTCCCAAATGCCTAGTCCATTCCAGCAGATTCTGACTGCCCTGCACTGCCTCGATTGTCACCCCGACACTCGACACCAGACACACTGGCAGGTGTGACAGCCCTTGGGTACCTGGAGTGCAAGCTACGGATCCCTGTGTCCGCACGACAGGGAGCCTGACACTGCTGCTGCAACTGGGGAGCTAAGCGGCTGTGCACGTCTCCAGGGGAGACGTGGCCTGACTCCCCTGTGGGGGCTCGAGGGGAACCCCAAGTCCTATGTCATTACGGGTGAGGAAAGCTCAGGCTGCAGCCTCAGCACCAGACAAGGACTGAGTACTTGGCGACGGCTGAAGAGGAATCCCCAGAGGCGCCTGGCAACTGGCATGGAGACTCGACTCTTCTGAGGCCACAGGGGAGGGTCCCCGAGGTCCCCGTTGTAACTTGAGAGGAGCCCAACACATCTCGAGAAAAACCAGAACCTTCTCCCCTGCAGGCGAAATGAGGAATTTGTCAGCTTTGTCATCTCGTGGGAAATCACCCCTTCCTTCTTGGACCTCGAAAGGCACCTTCTCCCCCTGGTAGTGACCCAAGATGTTCCCCGCCCTACCCGTCCCCACTCAAGAGGAAACCCAAGGGTCCCACCACGATTCAAGAGGAGCTTTATTTGCCCCTGCTCAGCTTCAGATGAGGCTCCCTTTCCCTGTTCCATTGAGAAAGGGTTCCTGGTCCTCCCCTCGCACCTCAAGCAGAGGTGCTCGTACCAGGAGAGTCGGGAGGAGCATCAGGGGTCGGGCCACCATTCCCCAAGACCCCCAAATTCCTCCTCCATTCCAGATGAAACTGACGGTTCTGCACTGCCTTGACTGTCACCCCAAGGCTTGACGCCCGACTCACTGGCACATGTGGCAGACATGGGGTACCTGAAGCGATACATTGACTGCTCAAAGGGGAGCCTGACACAGCTGCTGCAGCTGAAGAGGCAAGAGGCCATGCAAGTCTCCAGGCGAGACGAGGCCTGACTCCCCTGTGGGGGCTCCAGGGGAACCCCAAAACCTATGGCAGCACGGGCGAGGAAAGCTCAGGCTCCGACCTCAGCACTAGACGAGGACTGAGGACCCAGCAACAACTGGGGAGGAATCACCAGAGGCGCCTGGCTACTGACATGGAGACTGCCCACAACAGCGGCCACAGGGGAGGGTCCCTGGGTTGCCCGTAGTAACTCGATTAGACCCCACCACAACTCGAGTAAAACCAGAAGCTTCTCCACCGCCGGTGGGGTGAGGCCCTTGTCCGCTGTGGCATCTCGAGGGAAATCACCCCTTCTCTCTTGGACCACGTAAGGCCCCTTCACACCCTTGATGTGATCCAAGAAGTGCCCTATCCCACCCGTCCCCACTGGAGAGGAATCCTGAAGGTCCCGCCAGGACTGAAGAGGAGCCCCCTTTCCACATGCTCAGCTCCAGAGAAGGGTCCCTTTATCTGCTCCATCGGGAAAGGGTTTCCGGCACTCCCCTTGCATCCCAAGTGGAGGCGCTCCCACCAGGAAAGTTGGGAGGAGATTCAGGGATAGGGCCACCATTCCCCAAGACAGCAAAATGCCTTGTCCACTCCAGATAAACCTGACTGCCCTGCACTGCCTCGACTGTCAGCCCGAGGCTCGGTGCCCAACACACTGGCACATGTGACAGCCATGGGGTACCTCGAGGGTAAGCCACAGATCCCTGTATCCGCTCGATGGGAAGCCTGACACTGCTGCTGAAGCTGTGGAGGCAAGCAGCAGTGCACGTCTCCAGGTGAGACGAGGCCTGACTCCACTGTGGGGCTCCATGGGAACACCAGGATTTATGTCAGCATGGACGAGGTAAGCTCAGGTACCGGCCTCAGCACCAGACGAGGATCTGGTGATGACTGGGGAGGAATCACCACAGGCACATGGCAACTGGCACGGAGACTGGCCTCTCCTGAGGCACAGGGGCGTGTCCATCGGCTCCCAGTCATAACTCGAGAAACCCCGCCTCAACTCGAGAAAAACCAGAAGCTTCTTCCTTGCAAACGAGGTGAGGCCCTTGTCCCCTGTGTCATCTCTGGGGAAATCACCCCTTTCCTCTTGGACCTCGAATGGCTCATTCACCCCCTTGCTGTGACCCAAGAAGTTCCTGCCCCAACCGTCCCCACTCGAGAGGAACCCTGGGGGTCCCACCGAGACTCAAGAGGAGGCCCGTTTGCACCTGTTCAGCTCCAGATGAGGGTCCCCTTACCTGCTCGGTAGGGAAAGGGTTCCCTGCACTCCCTTCACATCCCAAGAGGAGGCAGTCACACCAGGAGAGTCAGGAGTAGCATCAGGGGTCATGCCACTATTGCCCAAGACCCCCAAATGTCTAGTCCACTCCGGCGGACCCTGACTGCACTGCACTGCCTCGACTGTCACCCTGACTCTCGACGCCAGACACACTGGCATGTGTGACAGCCCTGGGGTACCTCTAGCAAAAGCCACATAGCCCTGAGTCCACTCAACGGCAAGCCTGACACTGCTGCTGCAGCTGGGGAGGCAAGTGGCCATGCACGTCTCCAGGCGAGACAAGGCCTAACTCCCTGTGGGGGATCCAGGGGAACCCCAAGACCTATGTCAGCACAGGCGAGGAAAGCTCAGGCTCAGTCCTCAGCACCAGACGAGGACTGAGGACCCGGCGACGACTGGGGAGGATTCCCCAGAGGCGCCTGGAAACTAGTGCAGAGTCTGGCCTCTACTGAGGCCACAGGGGTGGGTCCCTGGTGTCCCCATCATAACTCGAGAGGACCCCGCCTTGACTCGAGAAAAACCAGATGCTTCTCCCCTGCAGGCCTGGTGAGGCCCTTGTCTGTTGCGACTTCTCGGGTGAAATCACGCCTTTCCTCTTGGACCTCGAATGGCTCCTTCACACCCTTGCTGTGACCCAAGAAATTCCCCGCCCCATCTGTCCCCACTCGAGAGGAACCCCGAGGGCCCTGCAGAGACTCAAGATGAGGCCCGTTGGCCACTGTACAGCTCCAGATGAGGGTCCCTTTCCCTGCTCCATCGGGAAAGTGTTCCCTGGGCCCCTCTCACATCCCAGGAAGAGGCGCTCGCCCCAGGAAAATCAGGAGGAGCATCAGGGGTAGGGATATCATTCCAAAGACCCCCAAATGCCTCGTCCATTCCAGATGAACCTGAATGCCCTCCACTGCCTAGACTGTCAGCCCAAGGCTCAATGCCCGACACACTGGCACGTGTGACAGCCCTGGGGTACCTCGAGGGCAAGCCACAGATCCCTGTATCCTCTCTACTGGAAGCCTGACACTGCTGGTGAAGCTGTGGAGGCAAGCGGCAGTGCACGTCTCCAAGCGAGACTAGGCCTGACTCCCCTGTTTGGGCTCCATGGGAACCCCAAGATTTATGTCAGCATGGGCAGGGAAAGCTGAGGTACTGGCCTCAACACCAGACAAGGACTGAGGACCGGACGATGACTGGGGAGGAATCCCCAAAGGCGCATGGCAAGTGGCACGGAGACTGGCCTCTCCTGAGGCCCCAGGGGCGGGTCCATGGACTCCCCATCATAACTCAAGAAACTCCGCAGCAACTCGAGAAAAACCAGAAGCTTATCCCTTGAAAGCAGGGTGAGGCACTTGTTCCCTGAGGCGTCTTAAGGAAAATCACCCCTTACCTCTTTGACCTTGAAAGGCTCCTTCACATTCTTGCTGTGACCCAAGAAGTTCCTGCCCCACCAGTCCCCATTTGAGAGGAAACCTGATGGTCCTGCTGCTACTCAAGAGGAGCCCCGTTTGCCCCTGCTCAGCTCCAGATGTTTGCCCCTTTCCCTGCTCATCGGGAAATGGGTCCCTGTGCTCCTGTCACATCCCAAGAACAGTCGCTCCCACCATGAGAGTCGGGAGGAGCATCAAGGTTTGGACCACCATTCCTCAAGATACCCAAATGTCTTCTCCAATCCAGATGAACCTTACTGCCCTCCACTGCCTCGACTGTCACACCGAGGCTGGACGCCTGACATATTGGCATGTGTGACAGCCCTCGGGTACCTCGAGGGCAGACCAGAAATTCCTGTGTCTGCTCAATGGGAATCCTGCCACTGCTGCTGCTGCTGGGGAGCCAAGCAGCCGTGCACGTCCCAAGGCGAGACGAGGCCAGTCTCCCCTGTGGGGGCCCCAGGGGTGCCCCAAGACCTAGGTCAGGACGGTCGAGGAAAGCTCAGGCTTTGGCCTCAGCACAAGGAGAGGACTGAGCACCCAGCGATGATTGGGGAGGAATCACAAGAGGCGCCTTGCTACTGGCACAGAGACTGCCCATAACAGAGGTCACAGGGGCAAGTCCCTGGGGTCCCTGTCGTATCTCAAGAAGACCAGCCACAACTTGAGAAAAATCAAAAAATTCTCCCCTGCAAGCGGGGTGAGGACCTTGTCTGCTGTGGCATCTCGGTGGAAATCACCTCTTCTCTCTTGGACCTCAAAAGTGTCGTTCACCTTCTTGCTGTGACCCAAGAAGTTCCCCGCCCATCCAACCCCCACGCAAGAGGAACACCGAGGGTCCCGTCAAGACTCAAAAGGAGCCCCGTTAGCCACTGCTGAGCTCCAGATGAGGGTCCCTTTCCTGCTCTGTCGGGAAAGGGTTCCCAGCGCTCCGCTCTCATCCCAACAGGAGACGCTGGCACCAGGACAGTCGGGAGGAGCATCAGGGGTTTTGACACCATTCCCCAAGACCCCCAAATGCCTGGTTCATTCCAGATGAACCTAACTGGCCTGCACTGCACCGACTGTCACCCCAAAGATCCACGCCCAACACACTGGCACATATGACAGCCCTGGGGTACCTCGAGCAAAAGCCATATATCCCTGTGTCTTCTCGACGGCAAGCCTGACACTGCTGCTGCAGCTGGGGAGGCAAACAGCTGTGCACGTCTTGAGGCTAAACCAGACCTGACTCCCCTGTGGCAGTTAAACGAGAAACCCAACACCTTTGTCAGCACGGGCTAGGAAATTTGAGGCTCCGGCCTCAGCACCAGATGAAACCCGAGGACCCGCCGAAGACTGAGGAGGAATCCCCAGAGGCGCCTGGCAGCTGGCATGGAGACTGGACACTCCTGAGGCCACAGGGTTGGTTTCTGGGGACCCCGGCACAACTTGAGAAAAATCAATGTTTCTCCCCTGCAGGCGTGGTGAGGCCCTTGTCTGCTGTGGCTTCTCTGGCGAAATCACCCCTTCTCTGTTTGACCTCGATTGGCTTATTCACCCCCTTGCTGTGACCCAAGAAGTTCCCCGCCCCACCCGTCCCAACTCGTGAGGAACCCCGAGGGTCCCGTGGAGACTCAAGAGGAGACCCGTTTTCCCCTGGTAAGCTCCGGATGTGGGTCCCTTTCCCTGCTCCGTCGGGAAAGGGTTCCCTGCACTCCCCTCACATCCCAAGAGGAGGCGCTTGCAACAAGAGTCAGGAGAAGAATCAGGGGTCATGCCACCATTCCCCAAGACCCCCAAATACCTTGTCCACTGCAGATGAATCTGACTGCCCTGCACTGCTTTGACTGGCACCCTGAGGCTCGACTCCCGACACACTGGCACGTGTGACAGCCCTTTGGACCTCGAGGGCAAGCAACAGATCCCTGTGTCCGCTCAACATGGAGCCTGACACTGCTGCTGCAGCAGGTCACACAAGTGGCCATGAACGTGTCCAGGCGAGAAGAGGCCTGACTCCCATTTGGCCACTCCAGGGGAACCCCAAGACCTATGTCAACACGGTCCAGGAAAGCTCAGGATGTGGCCTCAGCACCAGACAAGGACTGAGGCCCTGGCCACGACTGGGGAGGAATCCTCAGAGGCACATGGCAACTGGCACGGAGTCGCCTCTCCTGAGGCTTCAGGGGTGGGTCCCTGGAGTCCCTGCTATAACTCGAGAGGATCCCACCGTAACTCGAGAAAAACCAGAAGCTTCTTCCCTGCAGGAGGGTAAGGCCATTTTCAGCTTCGGTGTCTCGGGGGAAATCATCCCTTCCCTCTTGGACCTCAAAAGGCTATTTCACACCCTTGGTGTGACCCAAGAAGTTCCCTGCCCCACCCGTACCCTCACGAGAGGAACCCCGAGGGTCCTGCCGATATTCAAGAGAAGCTCCTTTTGCACACGCTCAGCTCCAGATGAGGGTCCCTTTCACAACTACATCTGGTAAGGTTTCCGGGCAATCCTCTCTCATCCCAGGAGGAGGCGCTCGCCCCAGGAGAGTTGGGAGGAGCATCAGGGGTCGGGCCACCATTCCCTAAACCCCCCAATGCCTCATCCACTCCAGATGAACCTAACTGCGCTGCACTTCCTCGACTGTCAACCCGAGGCTCGACGCCCGACACCTTGGCACTTTTTACAGCCCTGGGGTACTTCGATGGTAAGCCACAGATTCCTGTGTGCGCTCGATGAGGAGACTGAAACTGTTGCTGCAGCTGGCGAAGCACGCGGTCACGCACGTCTGCATTGGAGATGAGACCTGATTTCCCTGATGGGGCTCCAAGGGAACTGCAAGACCTATGTCAGCACGAGTGAGGAAAGCTCAGGCTCTGGCCTCAGTACCAGATGAGGAATGAGGTTCTGGCGACTACTGGGGAGGAATCCCAATAGGCAAATTGCAACTGGCATGGAGATTGGCCTCTGCTCAGGGCAAACGGGCGGTTCCATGGGGTCCCCATCATAACTTGAGTGGTTTCCACCCCAACTCGAGCAAAACCAGGATATTCTCCCCTGCAGGCAGGATGAACCCCTTATCCACTACAGCGTCTTGTGGAAAATCACCCCATACTTCTTGGACATTAATTGGCTCCTTCACTCTCTTGCTGTGTCCCAAGTAGTTCCCGCCTGATCTTTCCCCACTCGAGAGGAACCCCGAGGGTCCCGCAGCGACTCAAGAGGAGCCCTGTTTGCCCCTGCTCAGCTCCAGATGAGGGTCCATTTCCCTGCTCCATTGGGAAAGTGTTCCCGGCACTTACCTCGAATCCCAAGAGGAGGCACTCGCACAAGGAAGTCAGGAGAAGCATCAGGGGTCGGCCCACAAATCCCAAAGAACACCAAATTCCTCCTGGACTCCAGATGAACCTGACTGCCCTGCACTGCATTGACTGTCTCCCTGGGGCTCGATGCCCAACCCACTGGAACGTGCAACAGCCCTGGGGTACCTCAAAGGCAAGCCACAGATCCCTGTGTCCACTCGACGGGAAACTTACACTGCTGCTGAAGCTGGGGAGGCAAGTGGCAGTGCACGTCTCCAGGAGAGAGGAGGACTGACTCACCTGAGAGGTCTCCAGGGAAACCCCAAGACCTATGTCAGCACGGGCGAGGAAAGCTCAGGCTCCAGCCTCAGCACCAGATGAGGACTGAGGACACGGCGACGGCTGTGGAGGAATCCCCAGAGGTGCCTGGCAACGGGCACAAATACTGGCCTCTCCTGAGGCCACAGGGGCGGGTCCCTGGGGTTCCCGTCGTGAATCGAGAGGACCCTGCCATAACTCGAGAAAAACCAGAAGCTTCTCCACTGCAGGTGGGCTGAGGCCCTTGTCCGCTGCGGTGTTTCGGGGATTATCACCCCTTCCCTCTTTGACCACGAAAGGCTCCTTCACATCCTTGCTATGATCTAACAAGTTCCCCACCTCAACCTTCCCCACTCGAGAGGAATCCCGTGGGTCCCGTCGCGACTCAAGAGGAGCCCCGTTTGCACCTGCTCAGCTCCAGATGAGGGTCCTTTTCCCTTCGCCTTTGGGAAAGGTTTTCTGACACTGCCCTCACATCCCAAGAGGAGACGCTCGCACCAGGAGAGTCAGAAGGAGCAGCAGGGGTCGGGCCACCGTTCCCCAAGACCCCCAAGCCTTGTCCACTCCAGATAAACTTGACTGCCCTGCACGGCCTCGACTGTCCACCTGAGGCTCGACGCCCAACGCACTGGCACGTGTGACAGTCCTGGGGTACCTGGAGTGCAAGCTACAGATTCATGTGTCTGCACAATGGGGAGCCTGACACTGCTGCTGCAGCTGGGGAGGCAAGCGACCATGCACGTCTCCAGGCGAGACGAGGCCTGACTCCCCTGTGGGGGCTCCAGGGGAACCCCAAGTCCTATGTCAGTACGGGTGAGGAAAGCTCAGGCTGCGGCCTCAGCACCAGACAAGGACTGAGTACCCGGTGTCGGCTCAGGAGGAATCCCCAGAGGCACATGGCAAATGGCATGGAGACTGTCCTCTCCTGAGGCCACAGGGGCGGGTCCATGGGATACCCGTCGTGACTCGAGAGGACCCCAACACATCTCAAGAAACACCAGAACCTTCTCCCCTGCAGGCAGAATGAGGACCTTCTCACCTTCATCGTCTCGTGGGAAATCACCCCTTCCCTCTTGGACCTCGAAAGGCTCCTTCATACCCTTGCTGTGACCAAAGAAGTTCCCTGCCCCTCCAGTCCCCATTTGAAATGAATTCCGACGGTTCCACCGTTTGCCTGTTTGCCTGTACTCAGCTCCAGATGATTGTGCCTTTCCCTGCTCCTTCAGGAAAGTGTTCCAGGCGCTCCCCTCACATCCCAAGTGGAGCCGTTCCCACTAGCGGAGTCGGGAGTTGCATCAGAGGTTGGTCCACAATTCCCAAAGTCCCCCATGTCTCGTCCACTCCAGATGAACCTGACTGCCCTGCACTGCGTCGACTGTCACCCCGAGACCCGAAGCCTGACACACTGGCATGTGTGACAGCCCTGGGTAGAACATCTAGGGCAAGACACAGATTCTTGTGTCTGCTCTACGGGAAGCCTGACACTGTGGATGCAGCTGAGGAGGCAAGCAGCGTATACATCTCCAGGCTAAATGAGGCCTGACGCCACTCTGTGAGTTCCAGCGGAACCCCAAGACCTTTGTAAGCATGGGCGAGGAATGCTCACGCTCCTGCCTCAGCACCAGACGAGGATTGAGGACCCGGCGACCACTGAGGAGGAATCCCCAGATGCGCTGGCAACTGGCACGGAGTCTGGCCTCTCCTGAACCCACAGGGGCGGATCCCTGGGGTCCACGTCGTAACTCGAGAGGACCCGGCCGCAACTTGATATAAACAAAAAGCTTCTCTCCTGCAGGCAGAGTGAGGCCCTGGTCTGCTACAGCGTCTCGGGGGAAATGACCCCTTCCCTCTTGGACCTTGAAAGGCTCCTTCACACCCTGGCTGTGACTCAGAAGACCCCCACCCCACCAGTCCCCACTCAAGGGGAACCCCTAGTGTCCAGCCACAACTCACGAGGAGCCCCGTTTTGCCCTGCTCAGCTCCAGATGAAGGTCTCTTTCCCTGCTTCCTCAGGAAAGGGTTCTCGGAGCTCCCCTCACATCCCAGGGGAAGGTGCTTGCACCAGGAGAGTGGGGAGGAGCATCAAGGGTGGGGCCACGATTCCCCAAGACCCTAAATGGCTCGTCCACTCCAGATGAAACTGACGGACCTGCACTGCCTAGACTGTCACCCCGAGGCTCGATGCTCAACACACTGGAACGTGTGACAGCCCTGGGGTACCTCAAGGGCAAGCCACAGATCCCTGTGTCTGCTCGACGGGGAGCCTTTCACTGTTGCTGCAGCTGGGGAGGCAAGTGGCCGTGTAGGTCTCCAGGTGAGACGAGGCCTGACTCCCTTGTAGGGGATCCAGGGGAACCCCAAGACCTATATCAGTACAGGCGAGGAAAGCTCAGGCTCAGGGCTCAGCACCAGAAGAGCACTGAGTAGCTGGTGAAGACTTCGGAGGGATCCCCAGAGGAGCCTGGCATCTGGCACGGAGACTGTCCTCTTCTGAGGCCGCAGGGGCGTGTCCCTTGTGTCCCCGTCATAAGTCGAGAGGAGCCTGCCGCAACTCGCAAAAAACCAGAAGCTTCTTCCCTGCAGGCGGGGTAAGGCGCTTGTCCACTGCAACGTCTCAAGGGAAATCACCCCTTCCCTCTTGGACCTCAAAGGGCTCATTCACACTGTTGCTTTGACCCAAGAAGTTCCCCACCCCACCCGTCCCTACTTGAGAGGAAGCCGAGGGTCCCACCGCAAATAAAGATGAGCCCCGTTTGCCTCTACTCAGCTCCAGATGAGTGTCCCTTTCCCAGCTCTGTTGAGAAAAGTTTCCCATCGCTCTCCTCCCATCCCAAGAGTAGGGCTCGAAACAGAGAGTTGGGAGGAGCCTCAGGTGTCGGGCCACTATTCCCCAAGACCCCCAATGCCTCGTCCACTCCAGATGAACCTGACTGACCTGCACTGACTCAACTGTCACCCGGAGGCTCGACTCCCAACACACTGGCACGTGTGACAGCCCTGGGAAGTACATCTAGGGCAAGACACAGATCCCTGTGTCCACTCGATGGGGAGCCTTACACTGCTGCTGCAGCTGCGGAGGTGAGCGGCAGTGCACGTCTCCAGGCAAGATGAGGTCTGACTCCCCTGTGGGGGCTCCATGGGACCCCAAGATTGATGTCAGCAAGGGCGAGGAAAGCTCAGGTACTGGCTTCAGCACCAGACGAGGACTGAGGACCCGGTGATGACTGGGGAGGAATCCACAAAGGCGCATGGCAACTAGCACGGAAACTGGCCAACCCTCACAGCTCAAAAAAAGCCTTGATTAAACTCAGGGAAGACGAGAGGTACCCTAAGGTCCCCGTTGCAACTCGAGAGGAAGCCGAAGCTTCAGGCTCCAACTTGAGAAGTAACACTAGATTCCATCGCAAAGCGAGATGAGGCCCTTTCCCTCGCAGTGACTTGAGAGCAATTCCATGCCCTGCATCGCAATTTAAAAGGAGACTAGACCACCCTGAGGCAACAGGAGAGGTTCTGATCTGGGTGGTCCTAAAATGACAGAAGAATAGATTGGGGAGACCACTTTCTCCCCCACAAATTCATCAAAAGAACATTTTAACGCTGAGTCAATTCCACAAAACAACTTCGGAATGCCAGCAGAGGACATCAGGCACACAGAAAAGCAGCTCTATGTCTTTGAAAACAGGTAGGAAAAAATATAAAAGACAAAAGGAGAGACAAAAGAGGTAGGGAGGGAGATCCATCCGGAGAAGGAGTCTTAAAAAGAGATAGGTTTCCAAACACCAAGAAACACTCTGGCTGCTGAGTCTGTGGTGAGCCTTGGAAGCACAGAGGGCAAGATAACGGGGAGAAAAAATAAATAAATAATGAAACCCACAGATTACAATCCCAACGGTAATTTCCCCAGTGGAGAAGCAGCACAGACACCTGCATCTGCCACTAGCAAGTGGGGGCTGGGTAGAAGGGCGGGAGCAGCATTGTTTCTTAAGCATTGGGCCTGAATGCCCCAAGGGTAACCAGAGCGATCTAACTTGGGCTAGCAAACTAGACTGTGGGATAGCTACCACGGAAAAACCTCTAACATAAGACCCTGCCAGGACAGCTCACAGAACAAAGGATGAAACAGAATTAGTCGGCTGCAGACCATCACCCTCCAGTGACAAGCAGCCAGAGCCAGAAAGCCCGGAAGGGGACAATAGAAGCACCAGAGAGACATTATCTACCAACCTGCTAGCAGGCTTCTTTCCTAATTAAGACTTCTCGGGGTTCTGGACAGTCATCATCTGCTTGATGTACACCCATAAAGGTGTACCAGTTGTACATCCAGAAAACTGAGTTGAAGGGATGGGAGAGGTGTTAAGTCACAGCAACCGTGCTTGCCAAATACCTGAGCTACTTGGACCTGGGAAGGGCACAAAACGGAGGCCCAATGGAGTCTGCATATTGAGAACTGCCTGAGTGCCTGAACATGAACAGCTTAGATCTGGGAGATGTATGCAGCCCAGGGCCGGCCTCAGACAGTTCCTGGCGGGGCAACCTAGAGCATGAGCTGTGTGCGCTGTGAGCGAGGGCAGGCCCAGTGCGGCTGAGACACTGCGAGCAGATGCCATGGTTATCTTTGGCAGTGTCACTCCCTCCCACAGTGCGACTGAACTAGTGAGCCTAAAAAAAGTGTCCACCACCACAACCCTTGTGTCAGGGCGAAAATCAGACACTGAAGAGACCAGCAAAGGGAAGAAGCTAAAATAGTGAGAAACGCCTTGGAAGTGACAGGTGCAATAGACTAAAACCCTATCGTTAGTACAGACTATATCGGAAGGGGTCTATAGATTGAGAAATATAAGCCAGACCAAGGAACTATCCAAAGGGAACTGACCCCACAGTGCCCAAATCACCAGAGAAAGTTCTAGATATATCTTTATTATTTTTATGATCATTCTCTGTTTTCTTTTCTTTTTCTTCACTTTTTTAATTTTTAAAAATCATTAATTCCTCTATTACTCCTTTAATTTTCATTTTTAGACCCTACAATTACTTTTCCAAAAAAAGATCCTATTTTTAAAGCAAATTAAGAAAAATTTAATAAAACAATAATTTTAATAATAAGAATAATGTTTCTTGTGACCATATGCATAAACCCATAATTTTAATAATAATAATAAAAACCAAACAATTGTCATGATATGTCATGATAACTTGCTTATGTCATGTTTTATATCACTAATCCTGACAAGTGTTTTATATCATGACAAAGTGTTTTATATAGCGACATATGTCACTTATCATGACAAGTGGTTTATATCGCTACATAAGTTACTTATCGTGACAAGGGGTTTATATCGCGACTCAAGAGGAGCCCGATTTCCCATGCTCAGCTCCAGATGAGGGGCCCTTTCCCTGCTCCATCTGGATAGGGTTCCCAGTGCTCCCCTCACATGCCAAGAGGAGGCGCTTGCATCAGGAGAGTCGGGAGGAGCTTCAGGGGTTGGGCCACCATTCCCCAAGTTCCCCAAATGCCACGTCCACTCCGGATTAAAATGACTGCCCTACGCTGCGTTGACAGTCACCCCGAGGCTCGACTCCCGACACACTGGCACATGTGACAGCCCTGGGGTACCTGGAGGGCAAGCCACAGATCCCTGTGTCTGCTCGATGGGGAGCTGGACACTGCTGGTGCAGCTAGAGAAGAAAGCGGCCGTGCACGTCTCCAGGCGAGATGAGGCCTGACTCCCCTGTGGAGGCTCCAGGGGTAGCCGAAGACCTATGTCAGCAAGGCAAGGAAAGCTCAGGCTCCGGCCTCAGAACCAGATGAGGACTGAGGACCCGGCGACGACTGGGGAGAAATCCGAAGAGGTGCCTTTCATCTTGCATGGAGACTGGCATCTCCTGAGGCCACAGGGGCGATTCCCTAGTGTGCCCGTCATAACTCAGAAAGACCCCACCACAACTTGGGGATGACCAGAAGCTTCTCTCCTGCAGGCGGGGTGAGGCCCTTGTCTGCTGCAGCATCTTGGGGGAAATCACTCCTTCCCACTTGGACCTCGATAGGCTCCTTCACACCCTTTCTGTGACCCAAGAAGTTCCATGCCTCACCCGTCCCCACTCGAGAGGAACACCAAGAGACCTGCCACGACTTAAGAGGAGCCCCACTTTCCCCTGCTCAGTGCCAGATGAGGGCCGCTTTCCCTGCTCCATCAGGAAAGGGTTCCCGGGACTCCCCTCGCATCCCAAGAGGAGGCGCTCTTACCAGCAGAGTCGGGAGGTGCCTCAGGGGTCGGGCCACCATTTCTCAAGACCCCCAAATGCCTCGTCCAAGCCAAATGATCCTGACTCTCCTGCACTGCCTCGACTGTCAACCCGAGGCTCGACACCCGAACCACCAGCACGTGTGACAGCCATAGGGCACTTCAAGGGCAAACCACAGTTTCCTGTGTTTGATCGACAGCGAGCTGGACACTGCTGCTGCAGCAGGGGAGGAAAGCGGCCCTGCACGTCTCCAGGCGAGACGAGGCCTGACTCCCCTGTGGGTTCCCCAGGGATACCCCAAGACCTATGTCAGCACAGGGGACGAGAGCTCAGGCTCCGGCCTCAGTACCAGACGAGGACTGAGGTCCCGACGACGACAGGGGTGGGATCCCCAGAGGCGCCTCGCAACTCGAACGGAGACTCGCCTCTCCTGAGGCCACGGGGGCGGGTCACTGGGGTCCCCGCCGCAACTCGAGAAAAACCAGAAGCTTCTCTTGTGCAGGCTGGGTGAGGCCCTTGTCTGCTGCGGCGAACAAGAGAATTCCCCTCAATGCAGGATAAGGCCCATTTACCCCTCAGTGACTTGAGAGCAATCCTGTCTAACCCTCCCACTCAAATGGAGCCATGACTAAACTCAGGCAACATGAGAGCTACCCTGAGGTCCCTGTCACAACTCTAGATGAGCTTGAAGATTCAGACCACAACTGGAGAAACACCATGAGATTCTAACCCAACCTGAGATGAGGCCCTTTGTCCTGCAGTCAATCAAGAGCAATTTCGCACACCACATTTCAATTCAAAGGGAGACTAGATTACCCTGTGGCAACATGAGAGATTCCCTGAGTTCTCCGTCACAACTCAAGTGGAAACCAAAGCTTTAGGCTCCAACATGAGAAACACCATGAGATAGATCCCTCAGTGAAAAATGAGGCCAATTGTCTCTGCAGTGACTCGAGAGCAATGCCACGCACCACCTTGTAACTCGAAAGGAGACTTGACTTCCTTGAGAAAACATGCGAGGTTCCCTGGGTTCACCTTCAGAAATCTAGAGGAACCCAAATCTTCCCACTGGAAGTACAGTAAAACAAGATCCCCTAATACTACCACCACTGCAAATGCGAGATAAGGCCCTTTTCCAGTGCAGCACCTCAAGAGCAATCCACTATTCCCTTTTGAAACGCAAAAAGAAGCTTGAATCCCTTTACACAATTCAAGACGTTCCCCGAGATTCCCGTCACCACTTGAGAGGATCCATGAGTTTCATGCCACAACTCAAAAAGAGCCCCGTTTCCCAACCTCATCTCAAGATTAGCACCGATTCTCATGCTTCAACACAGAGGAATCCCAACTTTCCACTAACACCTCCAGTGGAGGCGTGTCCACCCTGTTGGAACCCCAGAGGAATTCTGGGGTTCCTACTGCAAGTGAAAAGGACACCAACTTCCCTCTCAATCCACGATAAAATCACATACCCTGAAAAGACTCAAACGGAACCCTGAGTATCCCTAAGAACACAAAAGGAGTTCTGACTCCCCTGTTGCACCTCTACAAAAAGCCAAAATTCCCCTTGTCAATTGCACAGGAGGCCTGACACCCCTTTTTTCACTTTGACTGGAAAGTGGAGTTCCATGTCTCAACACGAGCCGAGGCCTGAATTCCCTTTTGAAATTCAATAGGAAGCCCGAGATCCCTGTCACACCTGGAGAACAAGCCTGACTCTCGCCCCACCCTGAAATGAGAGCATATATCCGTCCTGCGATTCAAAGGCATTCTGACGTGGCCTTCAGAACCTGAAAGGAGGCCTGACTTGTCTGAGGCAGCATGCCAGGCTCCCAGAAGACCACGTCAAAACGAGAGGAGCCCAGTTGTGGCTTCCCGCCACAACTTGAGAAACATCACAAGATTCTCCCTTGAATGTGAGATGAGGCCCGATTCCCCTGCAGCGAATCAAGAGCAACGCTCTCCTCCTCGTTGCAACTTGAAAAGAGACTTGACTTCCCTGAGGCATCACAAGAGGTTCCCCTGAGGTATCTGTTTCAGCTGGAGAGGCACCCCAAACTTCTGGTGGCAACTCGAGTAACCATGAGATTTCCGCCTGTAAGCAAGATTAGCACCTTTTTCCCTGCAGTGCCTCGAGAGCAACTCCATGTTCCCTCTCGAAACTGGAAAGGAGCCTCGATTCTTTTTACCCACTCAAGAGGCTATCCACAATATTCATTGTGACCTCACTTTCCCACAACAAATCGAGAAGAGCCCTATGTTCACTGCCTCATCTCACCTGAGGGCCGATTCCACGGCTTCATTTTGAGAAGAATCCCAATGTTCCCTCATATCTAGAGAGAAGGCTTGTCTCACCTATTGAAACCTGAGTGGAAGCCCGAGATTCGTTCTGCAAGTTGAAAGGACAGTGAGTACATCCTCAATTCGAGATAAGACCTGACTCCCCTACATTGATTAGAATGGAACCTCGAGTATGACTTCACCACCCAAATGGAAGCCTGAATCCCCTGATGTACCTCTATAAAAAGACCCACATCCCCACCTCAATTCTACAGGAGGCCTGACACACATTTTGCTCGGTCGGAAATCAAGTTCCATACTTCAACACGTGGCGAAGGCTGACTCCCCTGTGGAAACTCAATAGGAGCCAAGAGATCCCTGTCACAACTGGAAAGGAACCCTGAATCCCGCCTCATCCTGAAATCAGCTCCTATTATCCCTAGGCGACTGGTGAGGAATCCTTAGGTAGAACTCACAACTTGAAAGGAGGCATGACATCCCTGAGGCAATAATGAGAGGCTCACTGAGGTCCCCCTCAAAACTCGAAAGCAACCCAAAGTTTCCCGCTGCAACTCGAGAAACACCACAAGATTTCCCACTCAATGCAATAAGGCTCATTTCCTTCTCAGTGACTTGAGAGCAATCCTGCCCAACCCTCACAGCTCGAAAAGAGCCTTGATTAAACTCAGGGAAGACGAGAGGTACCCTGAGGTCCCCATTGCAACTCGAGAGGAAGCCGAAGCTTCAGGCTCCAACTTGAGAAGTAACACTAGATTCCATCACAATGAGAGATGAGGCCCTTTCCCTCGCATTGACTTGAAAGCAATTCCATGCCCTGCATCACAATTTGAAAGGAGACTAGACCACCCTGAGGCAACAGGAGAGGTTCTGATCTGGGTGGTCCTAACATCGCAGAAGAATAGGACGGGGAGACCACTTTCTCCCCCACAAATTCATCAAAAGAACATTTTAACGCTGAGTCAATTCCACAAAACAGCTTCAGAATGCCAGCAAAGGACATCAGGCACACAGAAAAGCAGCTCTATGTCTTTGGAAACAGGTAGGAACAAATATAAAAGACAAAAGGAGAATCAAAAGATGTAGGGAGGGAGCTCCGTCCTGGGATGGGAGTATTGAAAACAGATAGGTTTCCAAACACCAAGAAACACTCTGGCTGCTGAGTCTGCGGTGAGCCTTGGAAGCACAGAGGGCAACATAACAGGGAGGAAAAATAAATAAATAACCAAACCCACAGATTACAAGCCCAATGGTAACTTCCCCAGTGGAGAAGCAGCACAGACACCTGCATCTGCCACTAGTAAGTGGGGTCTGGGCAGGGAGGCGAGGGCAGCATTGCTTCTTAAGCATTGGGCCTGAATGCCCCAAGGGTAACCAGAGCGATCTAACTTGTTCTAGCAAACTAGACTGTGGGATAGCTACCACGCAAAAAGCTCTAACATAAGACCCTGCCAGGACAGCTCACAGAACAAAGGATGAAACAGAATTAGTCGGCTGCAGACCATCACCCTCCAGTGACAAGGAGCCAGAGCCAAAAGGGCTGGAAGGGGACAATAGAAAACCCAGAGAGACATTATCTACCAACCTGCTAGCAGACTTCTTTGCTAATTAAGAATTCTTGGGGTTCTGGACAGTCATCATCCGCTTGATGTACACCCATAAACGTGCACGAGTTGTACACCCAGAAAACTGTGCAGAAGGGATGGGAGAGGTGATAAGTCACAGCAACCATGCTTGCCAAACACCTGAGCTACTTTGACCTGGGAAGGGCACAAAACGGAGGCCCAATGGAGTCTGCATATCTGAGGATTAGCTGAGTGCCTGAACATGAACAGCTTAGACCTGGGAGGTGCATGCAGCCCAGGGCCGGCCTCAGACAGTTCCTGGCGTGGCAACCTAGAGCATGAGCTGTGTGCACTGTGAGCAGGGGCAGGCCCAGTGCAGCTGAGACACTGTGAGCAGATGCCATGGTTATTTTTGGCAGTGTCCCTCCCTCCCACTGTGCGACTGAACTATTGAGCCTTAAAAAAGTGTCCACCACCACAACCCTTGTGTCAGGGTGAAAATCAGACACTGAAGAGACCAGCAAATGGAAGGAGCTAAAACAGAACGAACCGACTTGGAAGTGACAGGTGCAATAGATTAAAACTCTATCGTTAGTACGGGCTACATAGGAAGGGGCCTATAGATCGAGAAATATAAGTCAGACCAAGGAACTATCCAAAAGTGAACTGACCCAACAGTGCTCACAACACCAGAGAAAGTTCTAGATATATATTTATTATTTTTACAATCATTCTTTTTTCTTTTCTTTTTCTTCTTTTTTAATTTTTTAAATTTTTTGATTCCTTTATTACTCCTTTAATTTTCATTTTTATACCCTACAATTACTTTTCCAAAAAGATCCTATTTTTAAAGCATATTAAGAAAAATTTAATAAAACAATAATTTTAATAATAAGAATAATGCTTCTTGGGACCATATGCATAAACCCATACTTTTAATAATAAGAATAAAAACCAAACATTTGTAATGATATAAAACACTTGTCATGATAAGAGACTCATGCCATGTTTTATATCACTTATTGTGACAAGTGTTTTATATCGCGATATAAGTCACTTTATCGTGACAAGTGGTTTATATCGTGACATAAGTCCTTATCGTGACAAGTGGTTTATATCGCGACTCAGGAGGAGCCCCGTTTTCCCCTGCTCAGCTCCTGATGAGGGGCCCTTTCCCTGCTCCATCTGGAAAGGTTTCCCGGCACTCCCCTCACATGCCAAGAGGAGGTGCTCACAACGGGAGAGTCGGGAGGAGCCTCAGGGGTCGGGCCACCATTCCCCAAGTTCCCCAAATGCCTCGTCCACTCCGGATTAAAATGACTGCCCTGCACTGCATCGACAGTCACCCCGAGGCTCAACTCCCGACACACTGGAACGTGTGACAGCCCTAGGGTACCTCGAGGGCAAGCCACAGAACCCTGTGTCTGCTCGATGGGGAGCCGGACACTGCTGGTGCAGATGGAGAAGAAAGCTGCCGTGCACATCTCCAGGCGAGATGAGGCCTGATTCCCCTGTTTAGGCTCCAGGAGTAGCCCAAGACCTATGTCAGCACAGGCAAGGAAAGGTCAGGCACCGGCCTCAGCACCAGATGAGGACTGAGGACCTGGCAACGACTGGGGAGGAATCACCAGAGGCGCCTTGCAACTTGCAAGGAGACTCTCCCCTCCTGAGGCCACAGGGGCGATTCCCTAGCGAATCGTCTTAACTCGAGAGGACCTAGCCACAAATCAGGAAAAACCAGAAGCTTCTCCCCTGCAGGCGGGGTGAGGCCTTGTCCGCTCCGGCATCTTAGAGGAAATCACTCCTTCCCTCTTGAACCTGGATAGGCTCCTTCACACCCTTTCTGTGACCCAAGAAGTTCCCCGCCTCAACCGTCCCCACTCAAGAGGAACACAGAGGGACCTGCCGTGACTCAAGAGGAGCCTCATTTCCCCTGCTCAGTGCCAAATGAGGGCTGCTTTCCCTGCTCCGTCAAGAAAGGATTCCCAGTGCTCCCTTCCCATCCCAAGAGGAGGTGCTCACACCACGAGAGTCAAGAGGTGCCTCCGGGGTCAGGCCACCATTCCTCAAGACCCCAAAATGCCTCATCCACTCCAGATAATACTGACTCTCCTGCACTGTCTCGAGTGTCACCCAGAGGCTTAACTCCCCAACCACTGGCAAGTGTGACATCCCTAGGGAACGTCGAGGGCAAACCACAGATTCCTGTGTTCCATCGACAGCGAGCCAGACACTGCTGATGCAGTGGTGGAGGAAAGCGGCCGTGCACGTCGCCTGGCGAGATGAGGCCTGACTCCCCTGTGGGTTCTCCATAGGAAGCCTAAGACCTATGTCAGCATGGTCGACGAAAGCTGAGGCTCCGG
Source organism: Antidorcas marsupialis (assembly GCA_006408585.1). Lineage (NCBI taxonomy): Eukaryota > Metazoa > Chordata > Mammalia > Artiodactyla > Bovidae > Antidorcas > Antidorcas marsupialis. The sequence continues at coordinate 35,365 of SJYB01005846.1, read as the reverse complement.
CCTCAGCACCAGACGAGGACTGAGGTCCCAGCAATGACATGGGAGGAATCCCCAGAGCCGCCTTGCAACTCGAATGGAGACTCGCCTCTCCTGAGGCCACAGGGGCGGGTCACTGGGGTCCCTGGCGCAACTTGAGAAAAACCAGAAGCTTCTCTTCTGCAGGCTGGGTGACGCCCTTGTCCGCTGTGGCAAACAAGAGAATTCCCCTCAATGCAGGATAAGGCCCATTTCCCCCTCAGTGATTTTGGAGCAATCCTGTCTAACCCTCCCACTCCAATGGAGCCATGACTAAACTCAGGCAACATGAGAGTTACCCTGAGGTCCCTGTCACAACTCGAGAGGAGCGTGAAGATTCAGACTACAACTGTAGAAACACCATGAGATTGTAACCCAACGTGATATGAGGCCCTTTCCCTGCAGTCACTCAGGAGCAATTCCACACACCACATTGCAATTCAAAGGGAGACAAGACTACCCTGAGGCAACATGAGAGATTCCCTGAGTTCTCCGTCACAACTCGAGAGGAATCCAAAGCTTTAGGCTCCAACATGAGAAACACCACGAGACTGATCCCTCAGGAAAAATGAGGACAATTGCCCCTGCAGTGACTCGAGAACAATGCCATGCACCGCCTTCCAGCTCGAAAGGAGACTTGACTTCCTTGAGGAAACACGCGAGGTTCCCTAGTTCACTTTCAGAAATCTAGAGGAACCCCAATCTGCTCACTGGAAGTCAAGTAAAACAAGATCCCCTAACACTACCACCACTGCAAATGCGAGATAAGGTCCTTTTCCAATGCAGTGCCTCAAGAACAATCCACTATTCCATTTTGAAACATGAAAAGAGGCTTGAATCCCTTTACACAATTCAAGAGGTTCCCCTAGATTCCCATCACCACTTGAGAGGATCCATGAGTTTCATGCCACAACTCAAAAAGAGCCCCGCTTTCTCAACCTCATTCGAGATTAGCACCGATTCTCCTGCTTCAACACAGAGGAATCCCAACTTTCCACTAACACCTCCAGTGGAGGTTTGTCCTCCCTATTGGAACCCCAGAGGAATTCTGGGATTCCTACTGCAAGTCAAAATGACACCAACTTCCCCCTGAATCCAAGATAAAACTTCATTCCTCTGAAAAGACTCAAACGGAACCCTGAGTATCCCCTAAGAACATGAAGGGAGGTCTGACTCCACTGTTGCACCTCTATAAAACACCAAAATTCCCCATGTCAATTCAACAGGAGGCTGGACACCCCTTTTTCCAATTTGACTGGAAAGTGGAGTTCTATGTCTCAACACGAGCCGAGGCCTGACTTCCCTTTTGAAATTCAATAGGAAGCCCGAGATCCCTGTCACACCTGGAGAGCAAGCCTGACTCTCGCCCCACCCTGAAATGAGAGCATATATCCCTTCAGCGACTCAAAGCCATCCTGAAGTGGCTGTCAGAACCTGAAAGGAGACCTGATTTGCCTGAGGCAGCATGCCAGGCTCCCAGAAGACCACTTCAAAATGAGAGGAGCCCAGTTGTGGCTTCCCACCACAACTTGAGAAACATCACAAGATTCTCCCCTGAATGTCAGATGAGGTCCAATTTCCCTGCAGCGAGTCGAGAGCAACACTCTGCTCCTCGTTGCAACTTGAAATTGACTTCCCTGAGGCATCACAAAAGTTCCCCTGAGGTATCTGTTTCAGCTGGAAAGCCACCCCAAACTTCTGGTAGCAACTCGAGAAACCATGAGATTCCCGCCTGTAAGCAAGATTAGCACGTTTTCCTCTGCAGTGCTTCGAGAGCAACTCCATGTTCCCTCTCGAAACTGGAAAGGAGGCTTGATTCTTTTTAGCCACTCAAGAGTCTATCCACAATATTCGTTCCCACCTCACTTTCCCACAACAAATCGAGAAGAGCCCTGTGTTCACTGCCTCATCTTAACTGAGGGCCAGTTCCTCAGCTTCATCTTGAGAAAATCCCAATGTTCCCTCATATCTAGAGAGAAGGCTTGTCTCACCTATTGAAACCTTAGTGGAATCCTGAGATTCATTCTGCAAGTTGAATGGACAGTGAGTATATCCTCAATTTGAGATAAGGCCTGACTCCCCTACATTGACTAGAACGGAACACCGAGTATGCCTTCACCACCCAAATGGAAGTCTGACTCCCCTGATGTACCTCTATAAAAAGACCCACATCCCTACCTCAATTTGACAGGAGGCCTGACACACATTTTGCTCGATAGGAAATCAAGTTCCATACTTCAAAACGTGGCGAGGGCTGACTCCCCTGTTGAAACACAATTGGACTCTGAGATCCCTGCCACAAATGGAAAAGAACCATGAATCCCGCCTCATCTGGAAAATCAGCTCCTATAATCCCTAGGCGACTGGCGAGGAATCCTTAGGTGGCCCTCACACCTTGAAAGGAGGCATGACATCCCTGAGGCAATAATGAGAGGCTCACTGAGGTCTCCCTCAAAACTTGAAAGCAACCCAAAGCTTCCCGCTGCAACTCGAGAAACACCACAAGATTTCCTACTCAATGCGATAAGGCCCATTTCCTTCTCAGTGACTTGAGAACAATCCTGCCCAACCCTCACACCTCGAAAGGAGCTTTGATTAAACTCAGGGAAGACGTGAGGTACCCTGAGGTCCCCGTTGCACCCAGAGAAAAATTCGAAGCTTCAGGCTACAACTTGAGAAGTTACACTAGATTACAACATGATGTGAGATGAGGCCCCTTCCCTCGCAGTGACTTGAGAGCAATTCGATGCCCTGCATTGCAATTTGAAAGGAGACTAGACCACCCTGAGGCAACAGGAGAGGTTCTGATCTGGGTGGTCCTAAAATGGCAGAAGAATACGATGGGGAGACCACTTTCTCCCCCACAAATTCATCAAAAGAACATTTTTATGCTGAGTCAATTCCACAAAACAACTTCGGAATGCCAGCAGAGGACATCAGGCACACAGAAAAGCAGCTCATTGTCTTCGAAAACAGGTAGGAAAAAATATACAAAACAAAAAGTGAGACAAAAGAAGTAGGGAGGGAGCTGTGTCCTGGAAATTGTGTCTTAAAAAGAGATGGGTTTCCAAACACCAAGAAACACTCTGGCTGCTGAGTCTGCGGTGAGCCTCGGAAGCACAGAGGGCAACATAACAGGGAGGAAAAATAAATAAATAATGAAACCCACAGATTACGATCCCAACGGTAACTTCCCCAGTGGAGAAGCAGCACAGACACCTGCATCTGCCACTACCAAGTGGGGGCTGGGCAGGGAAGCGCAGGCAGCATGGCTTCTTAAGCATTGGGCCTGAATGCCCCAAGGGTAACCAGAGCGAACTAACTTGGGCTAGCAAACTAGACTGTGGGATAGCTACCACGCAAAAAGCTCTAACATATGACCCTGCCAGGACAGCTCACAGAACAAAGGATGGAACAGAATTAGTCGGCTGCATTCCATCACCCTCCGGTGACAAGCAGCCAGAGCCAGAAAGGCCGGAAGGGGACAATAGAAGCACCAGAGAGACATTATCTACCAACCTGCTAGCAGGCTTCTTTGCTAAATGAGACTTCTTGGGGTTCTGGACAGTCATCATCCACTTGATGTACACCCATAAAGGTGCACCAGTTGTACACCCAGAAAACTGAGCAGAAAGGATGAGAGAGGTGATAAGTCACAGTCCTTGCCAAACACCTGAGCTACTTGGACCTGGGAAGGGCACAAAACAGAGGCCCAATGGAGTCTGCATATCTGAGGACTGCCTGAGTGCCTGAACATGAACAGCTTAGACCTGGGAGGTGCATGCAGCCCAGGGCCAGCCTCAGACAGTTCCTGGCAGGGCAACCTAGAGCCTGAGCTATGTGCGCTGTGAGCGGGGGCAGGCCCAGTGCGGCTGAGACACTGTAAGCAGATGCCATGGTTATTTTTTGCAGTGTCCCTCCCTCCCACAGTGCGACTGAACTAGTGAGCCTAAAAAGAGTGTCCACCACCACAACCCTTGTGTCAGGGTGAAAATCAGACACTGAAGAGACCAGCAAATGGAAGAAGCTAAAACAAAGACAATCACCTTGGAAGTGACAGGTGCAATAGATTAAAACCCTATCGTTAGTATGGACTACATAGGAAAGGGCCTATAGATCGAGAAATATAAGCCAGACCAAGGAACTATCCAAAAGTGAACTGACCCCACAGTGCCCACAACACCAGAGAAAGTTCTAGATATCTCTATTATTTTTACGATCATTGTCTTTTCTTTCTTTTCTTCTCTTTTTTAATTTTTAAAAATTTTAATTCCTCTATTACTCTTTTAATTTTCATTTTTAAAACCTACAATTTCTTTTCCAAAAATATATCCTATTTTTAAAGCAAATTTTAAAAAATTTAATGAAACTATAATTTTAATAATAAGAATAATGCTTCTTGTGACCATATGCATAAACTCATAATTTTAATAATAAGAATAAATACTAAACACTTGTCATGATATAAAACACTTGTCATGATATGTCATGATAAGTGACTTATATCATGTTTTATATCCCTTATTGTGACAAGTGTTTTATATCACTGCATAGGTCTCTTATCATGACAAGTGGTTTATATTGCGACATAAGTCACTTATCGTGACAAGTGGTTTATATCGCGACATATGTTACTTATCGTGACAAGGGGTTTATATCACAACTCAAGAGGAACCCCATTTTCTCCTGCTCAGCTCCAGATAGGGGCCCTTTCCCTGCTCCGTCTGGAAAGGGTTCCCGGTGCTCCCCTCACATGCTAAGAGGAGGCACTTGCACCAGGAGAGTCAGGAAGAGCCTCAGGGATCGGGCCACCATCCCCAAGTTCCCCAAATGCCTCATCCACTCCGGATTAAAATGACTGCCCTGCACTGTGTCAAGAGTCACCCCGAGGCTCAACTCCCAACACACTGGCACGTGCGACAGCCCTAGGGTACCTCAAGGGCAAGCCACAGATCACAGTGTCTGCTCGATGGGAGTCAGACACTGCTGCTGCTGCTGGAGAAGTAAGTGGCCGTGCACGTCTCCAGGCGAGACGAGGTCTGACTCCCCTGTGGAGGCTCCAGGGGTGGCCCAAGACCTATGTCAGCATGGGCGAGGAAAGCTCAGGCTCAGGCCTCAGCACCAGATGAGGACTGAGTACCTGGCGATGACTGGGGAGGTATCACCAGAGGCGCCTTCAACTTGCATGGAGACTGGCTTCTCCTGAGGCCACAGGGGCGGGTCCCTGGGGTTCCAGTCTTAACTCGAGAGGATCCCACCACAACTCGAGGAAAACCAGAATCTTCTCCCCTTCAGGCGGGGTGAAGCCCTTGTACGCTGTGGCATCTCGGGGCAAATCACCCGTTCCCTCTGGGACCTCGAAAGTCTCCTTTACACCCTTGCTGTGACCCAAGAATTTCCCCACCCCACCCGTCCCCACTCGAGAGGAACACCAAGAGTCCCGCCAAGACTTAAAAGGAGCCCAGTTAGCCCCTACTGAGCTCCAGATCTGGGTCCCTTTCCTGTTCTGTCGGGAAAGTGTTCCCAGCGCTTCCCTCACATCCCAACAGAAGATGCTCGCACCAGGACAGTCGGGAGGAGCATCAGGGGTCTTGCCACCATTCCCCAAGAATCCCAAATGCCTCGTTCACTCCAGATGAACTTGAATGGCCTGCACTGCACCGACTGTCACCCCAAGGACTAAAGCCCAACACACTGGTATGTATGACACCCCTGGGGTACCTCTACCAATAGCCACATAATCCTGTGTCTGCTCGATGGCGACCCTGACACTGCTGCTGCAGCTGGGGAGGCAAACGGCCATGCACATCTCCAGGTGAAACGAGGCCTAACTCTCTGTGGGGGATCCAGGGGAACCCCAAGACCTATGTCAGTACGGGCGAGGAAAGCTCAGGTACCGGCCTCAGCACAAGACGAGGACTGAGGACCCGGTGATGACTGGGGAGGAATCCCCAGAGGCGCATGGCAACTGGCACGGAGACTGGCCTCTCCTGAGGCCACAGGGGCGGGTCCATGGGCTCCCCATCACAACTGGAGAAACCCCGCTGCAACTCGAGAAAAACCAGAAGCTTCTTCCTTGGAAGTGGGGTGAGGCCCTTGTCTCCTGCGGAATCTCGGGGAAAATCAACCCTTACCTCTTTGACCTCGAAAGGCTCCCTCACATTCTTGCTGTGACCCAAGAAGTTCCCGCCCCACCAGTCCCCATTTGAGAGGAACCCCAATGGTCCTGTTGTGACTCAAGAGGAGCCCCATTTGCCTCTGCTCAGCTCCAGATGTTAGTCCCTTTCCCTGCTCATCAGGAAAGGGGTCCCTGCGCTCCCCTCGCATCCCAAGAACAGCCGCTCGCACCATGAGAGTCGGGAGGAGCATCAGGGTTCGGGCCACCATTCCTCAAGATCCCCAAATGTCTCCTCCACTCCAGATGAACCTGACTGCCCTACACTGCCTCGACTGTCACACCGAGGCTCGACGCCTGACACACCGGTACATGTGACAGCCCTGGGTAGTACCTCAAGGTCAAGTCACAGATCCCTGTGTCCGCTCGACGTGGAGACTGACACTGCTGCTTCAGTGGGGAGGCAAGTGGCTGTGCAAGTCTCGAAGCTAAACGATACCTGACTTCCATTTGGCGGCTAAACAGGAACCCAAGACCTTTGTCAGCACAGACGAGGAAAGCTCAAGCTCCAGCCTCAGCAACAGAAGAGAACAAAGTACCCGTCAACGACTGAGGAGGAATTCCCAGAGGCGCCTGCCAACTGGCACGGACACTGGCCTCTCCTGTGGCCACACGGCTGGTCCCTGGGGTTCTCGTCATACCTCGAGAGGACCCCGCAGTAACGAGAAAAACCAGAAGCTTAAACCCTGCAGGTGGGCTGAGGCCCTTGTCTGCTGCGGTGTCTGGGGGGAAAATCACCCCTTCCCTCTAGGACCTTGAAAGGCTCCTTCACACCCTTGCTGTGATCCAAGAAGTTCCCCGCCCTGCCCTTCCCCACTCGAGAGGAACCCCGTGGGTCCCGTCGCGACTCAAGAGGAGCCCCGTTTGCACCTGCTCACCTTCAGACGAGGGTCCTTTTCCTTTCTCCTTTGGGAAAGGTTTTCTGACACTCCCCTCGCATCCCAAGAGGAGACGCTAGCACCAGGGGAGTGAGGAGGAGCATCAGTGGTCGGGCCAGCATCCCCCAAGACCCCAAATCCCTCGTCCACTCCAGATGAAACTGCCTGCACTGCACTGCCTTGACTGTCAGCCCGAGGCTCGACCCCTGACACACTGGCCCTTGTGACAGCCCTAGGGTACCTGGAGTGCAAGCTACAGATCCCTGTGTCTGCACGACGGGGTGCCTGACACTGCTGCTGCAGCTGGGGAGGCAAGCGGCCATGCACGTCTCCAGGGGAGACGTGGCCTGATTCCCTTGTAGGGGCTCCAGGGGAACCCCAAGACATATGTCACCATGGGCGTGGAAAGCTCTGTCTCCGGCCTCAGCACCAGACGAGGACTGCGGACCCGGCGACCACTGGGGAGGAATCCCCAGAGGCATCTAGCAACTGGCACGGAGACTGGCCTCAGCTGAGAAAACAGGGTCGTGTCCCTGGGGTCCACATGGTAACTCCAGAGGACCAATGCACTACTCGAGAAAAATCAGAAGCTTCTCCCCTGCAGGTGGGGGGTGTACCTTGTCCACTGAGGCATCTCAGGGGATATCACCCTTTTCCTCGTGGACCTCGAAATGTTCCTTCACACACTTGCTGTGACCCAAAACGTTCCCCGCCCCAAACGTCCCCAAGGGAGAGGAACGCTGAGGTCCCGCCCAAACTCAAGAAGAGCCCCTTTTGCCCCTGCTCAGTTCCATTGAGAGTCCCTTTCCCTGCTCTGTCGGGAAAGGATTCCTGGCACACCACTCGCATCCCAGGAGGAGGCACTCACATTAGGAGAGTCGGGAGGAGCATCAGGGGTCTGGCCACAATCCCCAAAGATCCCTAAATGCCTCGTCCACTCCAGATGAACCTGGCTGCCCTGCACTGCCTCGACTGTCACCCCGAGGCTCAACGCCAGACACACTGGCATGTGTGACAGCCCTGGGGTACCTCGAGGGCAAGCCACAGATCCCTGTGTCTGCTCAACGGGGAGCCTGACATTGATGCTGAAGCTGGAGAGGCAAGCGGCCGTGCACGTCTCCTGGCTAGACGAGGCCTGACTCCCCTGTCTGGTCTCCAGGGGAACCCCAAGTCCTATGTCAGTACAGGTGAGGAAAGCTCAGGCTGCGGCCTCAGCACCAGAGGAGGACTGAGTATCTGCCGACGGCTGAGGAGGAATCCCCAGAGGCGCCTGGCAACTGGCATGGAGACTGGCTTCTCCTGAGGCCACAGGGGCGGGTCCCTGGGGTCCCCGTTGTAACTCAAGAGGACCCCAACAAATCTCGAGAAAAACCAGAACCTTCTCCCCTGCAGGTGGAATGAGGATCTTGTCAGCTTTGTCAACTCGTGGGAAATCACCCCTTCCCTCTTGGACCTAGAAAGGCTCTTTCATACCCTTGCTGTGACCAAAGAAGTTCCCTGCCCCTCCCATCCCCACTTGGGATGAATTCTGAGGGTCCCACCATGACTCAAGAAGAGCACCGTTTGCCCCTACTCAGCTCCAGATGATTGTCTCTTTCCCTGCTCCTCGGGAAAGTGTTCCAGTAGCTCCCCTAGCACCCCAAGTGGAGTTGTTCCCACCAGGAGAGTCGGGAGGAGCATCAGTGGTCCGGCCACAATTCCCGAAGTCCCCCAATGTCTCGTCCACTCCAGATGAACCTGACTGCCCTGCACTGCGTCGACTGTCACCCCAAGGCTTGACGCCAGACACACTGGCACGTCTGACAGCGCTGGGGTACCTCGAGGGCAAGCCACAGATCCATGTGTCCGCTCGACGGGGTGCCTGACACTGCTGCTGCAGCTGAGGAGGCAATTGGCCGAGCACGTCACCAGGGGAGACGAGGCCTGATGCCCCTGTGGGCGCTCCAGGGGAAACCCAAGACCTATGTCAGCTTGTGCGAGGAAAGATCAGGCTCCAGTCTCAGCACCAGAGGAGGACTGAGGACCTGGCGACGACTGGGGAAGAAATTCCAGAGGCGACTGGCAACTGGCACAAAGACTAGCCTCTTCTGAAGCCATAGGGGTGGGTCCCTGTGGTCCCCGTCGTAACTCGAGAGCACCCTGCTGCAACTTGAGAAAAACCAAAGCTTCTCCCCTGCAGGTGGGGTAAGGCCCTTGTCCACTGTGGCATCTCGGGGTAAATCACCCCTTCTCTCTTGGTCCTCGAAAGGGCCCTTCACCTTCTTTCTGTGACCCAAGAAATTCCCCGCCCCACCTGTCCCCACTCGAGAGGAAGCTCAAGGGTTTTGCCAAGACTCAAGAAGAGTCCTGTTAGCCCCTGCTAAGCTCCAGATGAAGGTCCCTTTCCTGCTCTATCTGAAAAGGGTTTCCAGCGCTCCTCTCACATTCCAACAGGAAAAGCTCGCACCAGGAGAGTTGGGAGGAGCATCAGGGGTCTTGCCACCATTCCCCAAGACCCCCAAAGGCCTAGTCCACTCCAGATAAACCTGACTGGCCTGCACTGCACTGACTGTCACCTCAAGGCTCGACGCCTGACACACTGGCACGTGTGACAGCCCTGGGGTACCTCGAGGGCAAGCCACAGTTCCCTGAGTCTGCTCGACGGGGAGTCTGACACTGCTGCTGCATCTGAGGAGGCAAGCAGCCATGCACGTCTCCATGCGAGATGAGGCCTGACTCCGCTGAGGGGCTCCAGGGGAACGCCAAGACCTATGTCAGCATGGGCGAATAAAGATCAGGCTCCAGCCTAAGCACCAGAGGAGGACTGAGGACCCTGCGAAGACTGTTGAGGAATCACTAAGATGCCTGGCAACTGGCAGGGAGACTTGCCTCTCCTGACGCCACAGGGGCGGTTCTCTGGGGTCTCCATCGTAACTCGAGAGGACCCCACTGTAACTCGAGAAAAACCAGAAGCTTCTCCCTTGCAGGCAGATTGAGGCCCTTGTCTGCTGCTGCATCTCCGGTGAAATCACCTCTTACCTCTCGGACCTTGAAAGGCTCCTTCATCCCTTGATGTGACGGAAGAAGTTCCCCGCCCCAGCCGTCCCTACTCGAGAGGAACCCCGAGGGTCCCACCGAGACTCAAGAGGAGCCCCGTTTGCTCTTGCTAAACTCCAGATGAGGGTTCCTTTCCCTGCTCCTTAAGGAAAGGGTTCCCGGCACTCCCCTCGCATCCCAAGAGGAGGCGTTCACACCAGGAGAGATGGGAGGAGTTTCAGGGGTCATGCCACCAATCCCCAAGACCCCCAAATTCCTCGTCCACTCCTACAGACCCTGGCTGCCCTGCACTGCCTCGACTGTCACCCCTACACTCGACTCCAAACACACTGGCACGTGTGACAACGCTCAGGTACCTTGATGGCAAGCCAAAGATCCCTGTGTCAGCTTGACGGGAAGCCTGACACTGCTCCTTCAGCTGGGGAGGCAAGTGGCCGTGCACGTCTCCAGGTGAGACAAGGCCTGACTCCTCTATGGGGGCTCCAGGGGAACCCCTATACCTATGTCAGAATGGGTGAGGAAAGCTCTGGCTTCGCCCTCAGCACCAGAGGAGGACTGAGGACCCAGCGACGACTGGGGAGGAATCCCCAGAGTGCCTGGCATCTGGCACAGAGACTGGCCTCTCCTGAGGCCACAGGTGTGGGTCCCTGGGGTCCCCGTCGTAACTCGAGAGGACCCCGCCGCAACTCAAGAAAAACCAGAAGCTTCTCCCCAGCAGGCAGTGTAAGGCCCTTGTCCACTGTGGTGTCTCAAGGGAAATCATCCCTTCCCTACTGGACCTCGAATGGCTCCTTCAACCCTTTGCTGTGTCCCAAGAACATCCCCGCCCCACCCGGCCCCACTCGAGAAGAACCCCAATGGTCCCCACCCAGGCTCAAGTCAGCCCCGTTTCCCCTGCTCAGCTCCAGATGAGGGTCAATTTCCCTGCCCCGTTGGGAAAGGTTTCCCGGTGCTCCCCTTGCTTCCCAAGAGGAGGTGCTCGCACCAGGAGAGTCGGTAGGTGCATCAGGTGTCAGACACCATTCCCCAAGACCCCCAAATGCCTCGTCCACTGCAGATGAATCTGACTGCCCTGCACTGCCTCGAATGTCACCCCGAGGATCGACTCCCGACACACTGGCACATGTGACAGCCTGGGGTACCTCGAGGGCAAGCCACATATCCCAGTGTCCACTCGACAGGGAACCTGACACTGCTGCTGCACCTGGAGAGGCAAGCAGCCATGCACGTCTCCAGGCAAGATGAGGCCTGACTCCCTTGTGGGGGCTTCAGAGGAACTCCAAAGCCTATGTCAGCATGGGCGAGGAAAGCTCAGGCACTTTCCTCAGCACCAGACGAAAATTGAGGACCTGGCGATGACTGGAGAGGAAACCCCAGAGGCGCCTGGCAACTGGCACGGAGACTGGCCTCTCCTGAGGCCACAGGGGCGGGTCCCTGGGTCCCAGTCATAACTCGAGAGGACCCTGATGCAACTCGAGAAAAACCAGAAGCTTCTCCCCTGCAGGCAGGGTGAGGACCTTGTCCGCTGTGGTGTCTCGGGGGAAATCACCCCTTCCCTCTTGGACCTTGAAAGGCTCTTTCAACCACTTGCTGTGACCCAAGAAGTTCTCTGCCCCACCCAATCTCACTCGATAGGAAACCCGAGGGTCCTGACTCCACTCAAGCGGTGCCCCGTTTGCCCCTGCTCAGCTACAGATTAACGTCCCTTTCCCTGCTCAGTAGGGAAAGGGTTTCAGGCGCTCCCCTCTCATCCCAGGAGGAGGTGCTCTCACCAGGAGTCAGGAGAAGCATCAGGGGTCGGGCCATCATTCCTTAAGACCACCAAATGCCTCGTCCACTCCAGATGATACTGACTGCACTGCCTCAACTGTCAACCCGAGGCTCGAAATCTGACACATGGCACATGTGACAGCCCTGGGGTACCCCGAGGGCAAGCCACAGTTCCCTGTGTCCACTCGATAGACAGTCTGACACTGCTGCTGTAGATGGGGAGGCAAGCAGCCGTGCACCTCTCCAGGCAAGACGAGGCCTGACTCTGCTGTGGGGCTCCAGGGAAACCCCAAGACCTATGTCAGCACTGGCGAGTAAAGCTCAGGCTCCAGCCTCAGCACAAGACGAGGACTGAGGACCCTGTGATGACTGTTGAGGAATCCCCAGAGGTGCCTAGCAACTTGCAAGGAGACTGGCCTCTCCTGAGGCCATAGGGGCAGGACCCTGCGGTCCCTGCCGCAACTCGAGAAAAACCAGAAACTTCTCCCTTGCCGGTGGGATGAGGCCCTTGTCTGCTGCTGCGTCTCTGGTGAAATCACCCCTTCCATCTTGAACCTCGAAAGGCTCCTTCACCCCTTGCTGTAACCCAAGAAGTTCCCTGCCCCACCCGTCCCCACTCGAGAGGAACCCTGAGGGTCATGCCATGGCTCAAGAGCAGCCCCGTTTTGCCTGCTCAGCTCAAGATGAGGGTCCCTTTCCGTGCTCTGTCAGGAAAGGGTTCTGGGCGCTCTCCTCACATCCAAAGAGGAGGCGCTCACATCAGGAGAGTCAGGAGGAGCATCAGGGGTCTTATCACCATTCCCCAAGACCCTCAAATGCCTCGTCCACTCCAGGTGATCCTGATGACCCTGCACTACCTCGACTGTCACCCCGAGGCTCGACACCCAACTCATGGCACGTTTGAGAGCCCTGGGGTACCTCGAGGGCAAGCCACAGTTTCCTGTGTCTGCTCGACAGCGTGTCTGACACTGCTGCTACAGCTGGGGAGGAAATCGGCCGTGCACGTGTCCAGGAGAGATGAGGCTTGACTTCACTGTAGGGCTCCAGGGGAGCCCCAAGACCTATGTCAGCACGGGCGAGTAAAGCTCAGGCTCCGGCCTCAGCACCAGATGAGGACTGAGGATGCTGCGACGACTGTGCAGGAATCCCCAGAGATGCCTGGCAACTGGCACGGAGACTGGCCTCTCCTGAGGCCACAGGGGCAGTCCCTGTGGTTCCCATCGTAACTCGAGAGGTCCCCTCCTCAACTCGAGAAAAACCAGAAGCTTCATCCCTGCAGGCGCTGAGAGGCCGTTGTCTGCTGCGGCATCTCGGGGGAAATCACCCCTTCCCTGTTGGACCTCGAAAGGCTTCTTCATCCCCTTGCTGTGACCCAAGATCTCCACCTCACCCCTCCCCACTCGAGAGGAACCCCGAGGGTCCTGCCATGCCTCATGAGCAGCCACGTTTCCCCTGCTCAGCTACAGATAAGGGTCCCTTTCAATGCTACGTCTGGAAAGGGTTCCCGGCACTCCTCTAGCATCCCAAGATGAGGCCCTCACACCAGGATAGTCGGGAGGAGCATCAGGGGCTGGGGCACCGTTCCTGAAGACCCGCAAATGCCTCGTCCACTCCAGATGAACCTGACTGCCTTGCACTGCCTCGACTGTCACCCCGAGGCTCTATGCCCGACACACTGGCAAGTGTGACAGTCCTGGGGTACCTTGAGGCCAAGCCACATATCTAAGTGTCTGCTGGACAGGGAGTCGGACACTGCTGCTGCAGTCTGGGAAGAATGTGGCCATGCACGTCTCCAGGTGAGACAAGTCCTGACTCCCCTAAGGGGGCTCCAGGGTAACCCCAAGACCTATATCAGCACAGGCGAGGCAAGTTCAGGCTCCTGCCTCAGCACCAGACGAGGACTGAGGACCTGGTGACGACTGGGGAGGAATCCCCAGGGGGGGCTCACAACTCGCATGGAGACTGGCCTCTCCAGAGGCCACACTAGTCCTTGGGGTCCACGTCGTAACTCGAGAGGACCCCACTGCAACTCAAGAAAAACCAGAAGCTTCTCCCCGCAGGCGGGGTGAGGACCTTGTCTGCTGTGGCATCTTTGGGGAAATCACCCTTTACTCTTGGACCTCGAAAGGCTCCTTCACATCCATGCTCTGACCCAAGAAGTTCCCCACCCCCCCCATTCCTACTCTCGAGCAGAACCCCAAGGGTCCCACCGCAACTAAAGAGGAGCCCCGTTTTCCCTTGCTCATCTCGAGATGAGGGTCCGCTTCCCTGCTCCTTCGGGAAAGTATTCCCGGCACTCCCCTCGCATCCCAAGAGGAGGCGCTCACAACAGGAGAGTCAGGAGGAGCCTCAATGGTCAGGCCACCATTCCCCAAGACCCCCAAATGCCTTGTCCACTCCAGATGAACCTGACTGCCCTGCACTGCCTCGACTGTCACCCGAGTCTCGACTCCCGACACACTGGCAAGTGTGACAGTCCTGGGGTTCCTAGAGGGCAATCCACAGTTCCCTGTGTCCGCTCGACGGGGAGCCGGACACTGCTGCTGCAGCTGGGGAGGCAAGCGGCCATGCACGTCTCCAGGCGAGACGAGGCCTGACTCCCCTGTGGGGGCTCCAGGGGAATCCCAAGACCTATGTCAGCAAGGGCGAGGCAACCTCAGCCTCCGGCCTCAGCACCAGACGAGGAGTCAGGACCCGGAGACGAAAGGGGAGGAATCCCCAGAGGCGCCTTGCAACTCGTAGGGATACTGGCCTCTCCAGAGGCCACAGGGACGGGTCCCTGGGGTCCCCGTTGTAACTCGAGAGGACCCGGCCGCAACTTGAGAAAACCCAGAATCTCTCCCCTAAAGGTGGGGTGAGGCCCTTGCCCGCTGCGGCATCTCAGAGGAGATCACCCCTTCCCTTTTGGACCTCAAAAGCAATCTTCACATCTTTGCTGTGACATAAGTTCACAGCCCCACCTGTCCCCACTCGGGAGGAACCCCGAGAGTCCCGCTGTGACTCAAGTGAAGCCCCGTTTTCCCCTGCTCAGCTCCAGATGAGAGGCCCTTTCACTGCTCCGTCTGGAAAGGGTTCCCAGCACTCCCCTCGCATGCCAAGGGGAGGTACTCGCACCATGAGAGTCAGGAGGAGCCTCAATGGTTGGTCCACCATTCCCCAAGATCCCCAAATGCTTCGTCCACTCCAGATGAACCTGACTGCCCGGCACTGCCTGACTGTCACCCTGAGCCTCGACTAGCGACACAAGGGCCCATGTGACAGCCCTGGGGTACCTTGAGGGCAAGCCACAGATCCCTGTGTCCGCTCGACGGGGAGATGGACATTGCTGCTGCAGCTGGGGAGAAAGGCAGCAGTGCATGTTTCCAGGTGAGACGATGCCTGACTCTCCAGTGGTTTCTCCAGGGGAACCCCAAACCTATGTCAACATGGGCAAGGTAAGCTCAGGCTCCGGCCTCAGCACCATATGAGGACTGAGGACCTGGCGACGACAGGAGGAATTCCCAGAGGAGCCTCAAAACTCGCACGGAGACTGGCCTCTCCTGAGGCCACAGGGGCGGGCCCCTGGAGTCCTCGTTCTAACTTGAGAGGACCCTGCTGCAACTCGAGTAAAACCAGAAGTTTCACCCCTGCAGGCGGGGCGAGGCCCTTGTCCGCTGCGGCGCCTAAGGGGAAATCACCCCTTCGCTCGTGGACCTCGAAAGGTTCCCTGAAACCTTTGCTGTGACCCAAGAAGTTCCCCGTTACACCTGTCCCCACTCAAGAGGAACACTGAGGGTCCCGCCGTGACTCAGGAGGAGCCCCGTTTTCCACTTCTCAGCTCCAGTTGAGGGTTCCTTTCCCTGCTCTGTCGGAAAAGGGTTCCCAGCACTCCCCTCGCATCCCAAGAGGAGGTGCTCGCACCAGGAGAGTCGGGAGTAGCCTCAGAGGTCAGGCCACCATTCCCCAAGACCTCCAAAATGCCTGGTCCACTCCACATGAACCAGACTGCCCAGCACTTCCTAGACTGTCACCTGAGGTTTGACTCCCAACACACTGGCAAGTGTGACAGCCCTGGGGTACCTCGAGGGCAAGCCACAGATACCTGTGTCCACTCGATAGGGAGACGGACATGACTGCTGCAGCTGGGGAGGCAAGATGTCATGCACGTCTCCAGGCGAGACTACTCATGACTCTCCTGTAGGGGCTCCAGGAGAACCCCAAGACCTATGTCAAAATGGGCGAGGTAAGCTCAGGCTCTGGCCTCAGCACCAGACGAGGACTGAGTACCCGGAGACCACTGGGCAGGAATCCTCAGAGGGGCCACGCAAATCGCACAGAGACTGGTCTCTTCTGAGGCACAGGGGAGGTTACCTGGGGTCCTCGTTGTAACTCTATAGGACCCCGCAGCAACTCGAGAAAAACCAGAAGCGTCTCCCCTGCAGGCCGGGTGAGACCCTTGTCCGCTTCCCCAACTCAGGGGAAATCACCCCTTCCCTCTTGGACCTCGAAAGGCTCCCTGACACGCATGCTGTGACCCAAGAAGTTCTTTGCCACACCAGTCCCCACTCGATAGGAACCCCGAGGGTCCCCCCGGGACTCAAGAGGAGCCTCGTTTTCCCCTGCTCAGCTCCAGATGAGGGGCCCTTTCCCTGCTCTGTTGGGAAAGGGTTCTTGAGGCTCCCCTCACATCCCAAGAGGAGGCACTCACACCAGGAGAGTCGGGGAAAGCCTCAGAGGTCGGGCCACCATTCCCCAGAACCCCCAAATGCCTCGTCCACTCCAGATCAACCTGACTGCCCTGCACTGCCTAGACTGTCACCCCGAGGCTCGATTCCTGACACACAGGCAGGTGTGACAGGCCTGGGGTACTTCGAGGGCAAGCCACAGATCCCTGTGTCCGCTCGACCGGGAGATGGATACTGCTGCTGCAGCTGGGGAGAAAATTGGCCGTGCACGTTTCCAGGCGAGATGCGGCCTGACTCTCCTATGGGTGCTCCAGGGGAACCCTAAGACCTCTGTCAGCATGGGCGAGGAAAGCTCAGGCACCGGCCTCAGCACTAGACGAGGACTGAGGACCCAGCGACGACTGGATCAGAATCCACAGAGGCGCCTGGCAACTGGCACGGAGACTGGCCTCTCATGATGGCACAGGGGCGGGTCCATGGGGTTCCCATCTTAACTCGAGAGGACCCCGCCACAACCCCGGGAAAAACCAGAAGCTTCTCGCCTGCAGGCGGGGAGAGGTCCTTGTCTGCTGCCGCTTCTCAAGGGAAATCACCCCTTCCCTCTTGGACCTCGAAAGGCTCCCTGTCACCCATGCTGTGACCCAAGAAGTTCTTCACCGCACCCATCCCCACTCGATATGAACTCCGAGGGTCCCGCCAGGACTCAAGAGGAGCCCTGTTTTCCCCTGCTCAGCTCCAGATGAGGGGCCCTTTCCCTGCTCTGTCGGAAAAGGGCTCTCGAGGCTCCCATCGCATCCCAAGAGGAGGCGTTCACACCAGGAGAGTTGGGAAAAGCCTCAGAGGTCGGGCCATCATTCCCCAGAACCCCCAAATGCCTCGTCCATTCCTGGTCAACCTGTCTGCCCTGCACTGCCTCGAGTGTCACCAGGAAGCTCAATTCTCGACACACTGGCAGGAGTGACAGGCCTGGGGTACTTCGAGGGCAAGCCACAGATCCCTGTGTCCACTCGACCGGGAGACGGACACTGCTGCTGCAGCTGGGGACAAAAGCGGCTGTGCACGTTTCCAGGCGAGATGAGGCCTGACTCCCCTGTGGGGTCTCCAGGGGAACCCAAGATCTATGTCTGCACAGGCGAGGAAAGCTCAGGCTCCGGCCTCAGAACCAGAACAGGAGTGAAGACCCGACAACGACTGGCGAGGAATTCCCAGAGGTGCTTGCAACTCGCAAGAAGACTGGCCTCTCCAGAGGCCACAGGAACGGGTCCCTGGAGTCCCCATTGTAACTCGAGAGGACCCTGCCACAACTCCAGAAAAACCAGTCGCTTCTCCCCTGCTGGCGGGGTGCTGCCCTTGTCCACTGCAGCGTCTCAGGGGAAATCACCCCTTTACTCTTGGACCTCAAAGGCAATCTTCATACCTTTGCTGTGACATAATAAGTTCCCCGGCCCACCTGTCCCCACTTGAGAGGAACCCCAAGGGTCCCGCCCAAGCTCAAGAGGAGCCCCGTTCTCCCCTGCTCTGTTCCAGATGAGGGGCCCTTTCCCTTCTACATCGGGTAAAGTTTACCGGTGCTCCCCTCGCTTCCCAAGAGGAGGTGCTCGCACCAGGAGAGTCGGGAGGAGCATCAGGGGTCAGGCCACCATATCCCAAAACCCCCAAATGCCTCATCCACTCCAGATGAACCTGACTGACCTGGACTGCCTCGACTGTCACCGCAAGGCTTGACTCCCAACACACACTGGCATGTGTAACAGTCCTGAGGTACCTCTAGGCCAAGCCACAGATCCCTGTGTCCACTCGACGGGGAGCAGGACACTGTTGCTGCAGCTGGGGAGGCAAGTGGCCATGCACGTCTCCAGGTGAGACTACGCCTGACTCTCCTGTAGGGGCTCCAGGGGAACCCCAAGACTTATGTCAGCATGGGCGAGGTAAGCTCAGGCTCCGGTCTCAGCACCAGACGATGACTGAGGACCCGGTGACAACTGGGGAGGAATCCCCAGAGGCACCTCGACATTTGCATTGAGACTGGCCTCTCCTGAGGCCACAGGGGCGGGTCCCTGGGGTCCCCACCGAAACTCGAGAAAAACCAGAAGCTTCTCTTCTGCAGGCTGGGTGAGGCCCTTGCCTGCTGTAGTGGACAAGTGATTTCCCCTCAATGCAGAATAAGGCCCATTTCCCCATCAGTGACTTGAGAGCAATCCTGTCTAACCCTCGCACCTCCAAAGGAGCCATGACTAAACTCGGGCCACATGAGAGCTACCCTGAGGTCCCTGTCACAACTGGAGAGCAGCATGAAGATTCAGGCCACAACTGGAGAAACACCATGAGATTCTAACCCAACTTGAGATGAGGCCCTTTCTCCTGCAGTCAATCAAGAGCAATTCCGCACACCACATTGCAACTCAAAAGGAGACTAGACTACCCTGAGGCAACATGAGAGATTCCCTGAGTTCTCCGTCACAACTTGAGAGAAAACCAAAGCTTTAGGCTGCAACCTGAGAAACACCATGAGATAGATCCCTCAGTGAAAAATGAGGCCAATTGCCCCTGCAGTGACTCGAGAACAATGCCATGCACCACCTTTCAACTCGAAAGAAGACTTGACTTCCTTGAGGAAACACGCGAGGTTCCCTAGGTTCACCTTCAGAAAACTAGAGGAACCCCAATCTCCCCACTGGAAGTCGAGTAAAACAAGATCCCCTAACACTACCACCACTGCAAATGCGAGATAAGGCCCTTTTCCAGTGCAGCACCTCAAGAGCAATCCACTATTCCCTTTTGAAACGCGGAAAGAGGCTTGAATCCCTTTACACAATTCAAGAGGTTCCCCGAGATTCCCATCACTACTTGAGAGGAACCATGAGTTTCATGCCACAACTCGAAAAGAGCCCCGTTTTCCCAACCTCATCTCGAGATTAGCACCGATTCTCCTGCTTCAACTCAGAGGAATCCCAACTTTCCGCTAATACCTCAAGAGGAGGTTTGTCCTCCCTATACACCAACTTCCCCCTCAATCCAAGATAAAACCTCATTCCCCTGAAAAGACTCAAACGGAACCCTGAGTATCCCTTAAGAACATGAAGAGAGGTCTGACTCCCTTGTTGCACCTCTACAAAAAGCCAAAATTCCCCATGTCAATTCAACAAGAGGCCTGACACCCCTTTTTCCAATTTGACTGGAAAGTGGAGTTCCATGCCTCACCATGAGCTGAGGCCTGACTTCCCATTTCAAATTCAATATGAAACCCGAGATCCCCGTCACAACTGGAGAGCAAGCCTGGCTTTTGCCCCACCCTGAAATGAGACCATATATGCATTCAGTGACTCAAAGGCATCCCAACGTGGCCTTCAGAACCTGAAAGGAGGCCTGACTTGACTGAGGCAGCATGCCGGGCTCCCAGAAGACCACGTCAAAACGAGGAGCCCAGTTGTGGCTTCCCACCACAACTTGAGAAACATCACAAGATTCTCCCCTGAATGCGAGATGAGGCCCGAATCCCATGCAGCAAGTCGAGAGCAACCCTCTCCTCCTTGTTGAAACTTGAAAAGAGACTTGACTTCCCTGAGGCATCACAAGAGGTTTCCCTGTGGTATCCGTTTCACCTGGAGAGGCACCCCAAACTTCTGGTGGCAACTCGAGAAACCATGAGATTCCTGCCTGTAAGCAAGATTAGGCCCTTTTCCCCTGCAGTGCCTCGAGAGCAACTCCATGTTCCTTCTCGAAACTGGAAAGGAGGCTCGATTCTTTTTAGCCACTCAAGAGGCTATCCACAATATTCGTTGCCACCTCACTTTCCCACAACAAATCGAGAAGAGCCCTATGTTCACTGCCTCATCTCAACTGAGGGCCGATCCCGCGGCTTCATCTTGAGAAGAATCCCAATGTTCCCTCATATCTAGAGAGAAGGCTTGTCTCACCTATTGAAACCTGAGTGGAAGCCCGAGATTCGTTCTGCAAGTTGAAAGGACAGTGAGTACGTCCTCAATTCGAGATTAGGCCTGACTCCCCTACATTGACTAGAACGGAACACCGAGTATGCCTTCACCACCCGAAAGGAAGTCTGACTCTCCTGATGTACCTCTATAAAAAGACCAACATCCCCACCTCAATTCGACAGGAAGCCTGACACACATTTTGCTCGGTCGGAAATCAAGTTCCATACTTCAACACGTGGCGAGGGCTGACTCCCCTGTGGAAACTCAATAGGAACCCCGAGATCCCTGTCACAACTGGAAAGGAACCCTGAATCCCGCCTCATCCTGAAATCAGCTCCTATAACCCCTAGGCGACTGGCAAGGAATCCTTATGTGGCCCTCACAACTTGAAAGGAGGCCTGACATCCCTGAGGCATGAGAGGCTCACTGAGGTCCCCCTCAAAACTCGAAAGCAACCCAAAGCTTCCCGCTGCAACTCGAGAAACACCACAAGATTTCCCACTCAATGCGATAAGGCCCATTTCCTTCTCAGTGACTTGAGAGCAATCCTGCCCATTTCTCACACCTTGAAAGGAGCCTTGATTAAACTCAGGGAAGACGAGAGGTACCCTGAGGTCCCCGTTGCAACTCGAGAGGAAGCCGAAGCTTCAGGCTGCAACTTGAGAAGTAACACTAGNATGAGAGGCTCACTGAGGTCCCCCTCAAAACTCGAAAGCAACCCAAAGCTTCCCGCTGCAACTCGAGAAACACCACAAGATTTCCCACTCAATGCGATAAGGCCCATTTCCTTCTCAGTGACTTGAGAGCAATCCTGCCCATTTCTCACACCTTGAAAGGAGCCTTGATTAAACTCAGGGAAGACGAGAGGTACCCTGAGGTCCCCGTTGCAACTCGAGAGGAAGCCAAAGCTTCAGGCTGCAACTTGAGAAGTAACACTAGATTCCAACTCAATGCGAGATGAGGCCCTTTCCCTTGCAGTGACTTGAGAGCAATTCCAGGCACTGCATCGCAATTTAAAAGGAGACTAGACCACCCTGAGGCAACAGGAGAGGTTCTGATCTGGGTGGTCCTAACATCGCAGAAGAATAGGATGGGGAGACCACTTTCTCCCCCACAAATTCATCAAAAGAACATTTTAACGCTGAGTCAATTCCACAAAACAACTTCAGAATGCCAGCAGAGGACATCAGGCACACAGAAAAGCAGCTCATTGTCTTCGAAAACAGGTAGGAACAAATATAAAAGACAAAAAGGGAGACAAAAGAGGTAGGGAGGGAGCTCCGTCCTGGGAAGGGAGTCTTAAAAAGAGATAGGTTTCCAAACACCAAGAAACACTCTGGCTGCTGAGTCTGTGGTGAGCCTTGGAAGCACAGAGGGCAACAAAGCAGGGAGGAAAAATAAATAAATAATGAAACCCACAGATTACGAGCCCAACAGTAACTTCCCCAGTGGAGAAGCAGCACAGACATCTGCATCTGCCACTAGCAAGTGGGGGCTGGGCAGGGAGGAGCAGGCAGCATTGCTTCTGAAGCATTGGGCCTGAATGCCCCAAGGGTAACCAGAGCGAACTAACTTGGGCTAGAAAACTAGACTGTGGGATAGCTACCATGTGAAAAGCTCTAACAGAAGACACTGTCAGGACAGCTCACAGAACAAAGGATGGAACAGAATTAGTCGGCTGCAGACCATCACCCTCCAGTGACAAGCAGCCAGAGCCAGAAGGGCCGGAAGGGGACAATAGAAGCCCCAGAGAGACATTATCTACCAACCTGCTAGCAGGCTTCTTTCCTAATTAAGACTTCTTGGGGTTCTGGACAGTCATTATCCGTTTCATGTACACCCATAAAGGTGCACCAGGTGTACACCCAGAAAACTGTGCAGAAG
Organism: Antidorcas marsupialis; assembly: GCA_006408585.1. Taxonomy (NCBI): domain Eukaryota; kingdom Metazoa; phylum Chordata; class Mammalia; order Artiodactyla; family Bovidae; genus Antidorcas; species Antidorcas marsupialis. The sequence goes on along the minus strand of SJYB01005846.1, from coordinate 13,008 downwards.
GGATGGGAGAGGTGATAAGTCACAGCAACAGTGCTTGCCAAACACCTGAGCTACTTGGACCTGAGAAGGGCACAAAACAGAGGCCCAATGGAGTCTGCATATCTGAGGACTGCCTGAGTGCCTGAACATGAACAGCTTAGACCCGGGAGATGCATGCAGCCCAGGGCCGGCCTCAGACAGTTCCTGGTGGGGCAACCTAGAGCCTGAGCTGTGTGCGCTGTGAGCGGGGCAGGCCCAGTGCGGCTGAGACACTGCAAGAAGATGTCATGGTTATTTTTTGCAGTGTCCCTCCCTCCCACAGTGCGACTGAACTAGTGAGCCTAAAAAGAGTGTCCACCACCACAACCCTTGTGTCAGGGTGAAAATCAGACACTGAAGAGACCAGCAAATGGAAGAAGCTAAAACAGCGAGAACCGCCCTGGAAGTGACAGGTGCAATAGATTAAAACCCTATCGTTAGTACGGACTACATAGGAAGGGGCATATAGATAAAGAAATATAAGCCAGACCAAGAAACTATCCAAAAGTGAACTGACCCCACAGTGCCCACAACAATACCAGAGAAAGTTCTACATGTATCTTTATTATTTTATGATCATACTGTCTTTTTTTCTTTTCTCTTTCTTCTCTTTTTTAACTTTTCAAAAATTTTAATTCCTCTATTACTCCTTTAATTTTCATTTTTATAGCCTACAATTAATTTTCCAAAAATGATCCTATTTTTAAAGCAAACTAAAAAAAAATAATATAACAATATTTTTAATAATAAGAATAATGCTTTTGTGACCATATGCATAAACCCATCATTTTAATATTAAGAATAAAAGACAAACACTTGTCATGATATAAAACACTGCCTGGACTATCACCCTGAGGCTCGACTCCCTACACATTTGCACGTGTGACAGCCCTGGGGTACCTCGAATGCAAGCCACAAATCCCTGTGTGTGCTCATTGGAGAGCTGGACACTGCTGCTGCAGCTGTGTAGGAAAGCGGCCTTGCACATCTCCAGGCGAGATGAGGCCTGACTCCCCTGTAGGGTCTCCATGGGAACCCCACGACCTATGTCAGTACGGGCGAGGAAAGCTCAGGTACCGGCTTCAGCACCAGATGAAAACTGCGAATCCAGCGACGACTGGGTTGGAATCCCCAGAGGCGCCTCACAACTCGCACGGAGACTGGCCTCTCCTGAGGCCACAGGAGTGGGTCCCTGCTGTCCCCATCGTAACTGGAGAGGACCCAACTGCAACTGCAGAAAAAGCAGAAGTTTCTCCCCTGCAGGCGGGTTGAGGTCATTGTCCACTGCGGCGTCTCGGGGGAAATCAGCCCTTCCCTCTTGGACCTCGAAAGGCTCTTTTACACCCTTGCTTTGACCAAAGAACTTCCCCGCCCCACCCATCCTCACTCGAGAGGAACCCCGAGGGTCCCGCTATGATTCAAGAGGAGCCCCGTTTTCTCCTACTCAGCTCCAGATGTGGGGCCCTTTCCCTGCTCCATTGGGAAAGGGTTCCCAGTGCTGCCCTCACATCCAAAGAAAAGGCACTCACCCCAGGATAGTCGGGAGGAGCCCCAGTGGTCAGTCCACCATTCCCAAAGACCCCCAAATGCCTCGTCCACTCCAGATGTACCAGACTGCCCTGGACTGCCTCGACTGTCACCCCGAGGATCGACTCCCGACACACTGGCACATGTGACAGCCCAGGGGTACCTCGAGGGCAAGTCACAGTTCCCTGTATCTGCTCGACTGGGAGCCGGACACTGCTGCTGCAGCTGGGGAGGAAAGGGGCCATGCATGTCTCCAGGTGAGATGAGGCCAGACTTCCATGTGGGGGATCCAGGGGAACCCCAAGACCTATGTCAACACATGCGAGGAAAGCTCAGGCTCCAGCCTCAGCATCAGGTGAGGACTGAGGACCCGGAGATGACTGGGGAGGAATCCTCAGAGGTGCCTCGCAACTTGCACAAGGACTGGGCTCTCCTGTGTCCACTGGGGGATGTCCCTGGGGTCCCCGTCGTAACTCGAGAGGACCTGGCCACAACTCGAGTAAAACCAGTAGCTTCTCCCTTGCAGGCCAGGTGAGGCCCAGGTTCTCTGCGCCATCTCGGTAAAAATCATCTCTTTCCTCTTGGATCTTGAAAATCTCCTTCACACCCTTGCTGTGACCCAAGAAGTTCCCCACCCCACCCGTCCCCACTCAAGAGGAACCCCAATGATCCCGCCGTGACTCAAGAGAAGCCCCATTTCCCCTGCTCAGCTCCAGATGAGGATACCTTTCCCTGCTCCATCGGGAAAGGGTTCCGGCATTCCCCTCGCATCCCAAGAGGAGGCGCTCACACCAGAAGAGTCAGGAGGAGCCTCAGGGGTCGGGCCACCATTCCCCATGATCCGCAAATGCCTTGTCCACTCCAGATGAAGCTGACTGCCCTGCACTGCCTTTTCTGACACCCCAATTCTAGACTCCCGACACACTGGCACGTATGACAGTCCTGGCATACTTCGAGGGCAAGACACAGATCCATGTGTCCGCTGGATGGGGAGAAGGAAACTGCTGCTGCAGCGTGGCAAGAAAGCGGCCGTGCACGGCTCCAGGCGAGACGAGGCCTGAATCCCCTGTGGGGGCTCCAGGGGAACCCAAGGCCTATGTCACCTCAGGCGAGGAAAGCTCAGGTTCCGGCCTCAGCACCAGACGAGGTCTGAGGACCCGGCGACGACTGAGTAGAAATCCCCAGAGGCGCCTCGCAACTCGCACGAAGACTGGCCTCTCCTGAGGCCACAAGGGCGGGTCATTAAGGTCTGCATCGTAACTCGAGAGGACCCTGCCGCAACTCGAGAAAAACCAAATGCTTCTCTCCTGCAGGCAGGGTGATTCCCTTGTCCGCTGCAGCATCTCAGGGGAAATCACCCCTTCCCTCTTGGACATCGACAGGTTCCTTCACACCACTGCTGTGACTGAAGAAGTTCCCTGCCCCACACGTCCAAGCAAGAGGAAACCCGAGGGTCCTGCCACGACTCAAGAGGAGCCTCGTTTCCCCTGCTCAGCTCCAGAGGAGGGGCCCTTTCCCTGTTTCATCCAAAAAGGGTCCCCGGCGCTCCCCTCGCATACCAAGAGGAGGCGCTCGCACCAAGAGTTTCGAGAGGAGCCTCAGTGGTCAGGCCACCATTCCCCAAGACCCCCAAATGCCTCGTCCACTCCAGATGAACCTTACTGCCCACACTGCCTCGACTGTCACCCCGAGGCTCGACGCCAGACACACTGGCACGTGTGACAGCCCTGGGGTACATTGAGGGCAAGCCACAGATCCCTGTGTGCGCTTGATGGGAAGCGGACACTGCTGCTACCACTGGGGAGGAAAGCGGCTGTGCACGTCTCCAGGCCAGACAAGGCCTGACTTTCCTGTGGGGCTCCAGGGGAACACCAAGTCCTATGTCATCATGGGAGAGGAAAGCTAAGGCTCCGGCCTCAGCACCAGAGGAGGACTGAGGACCCAGCAACGACTGGGGAAGAATCCACAGAGGCGCCTCACAACTCACCCGGAGACTGGCCTCTTCTGAGGCCATAGGGGCGGGTCTCTGGGGTCCCCGTGATGCAAGGTTCTCCTTGCATCAAAAAGGAGGCCTGACTCACCTAATGCAACTCGATAGGATCCTTGAGGTCCCCATCACAACTTGAGTGGAAACCCGAGATACCCATCGCAACTCTACAGGAACCCCGAGTTTCCCATCTCAACTAGAGATGAGGTCAGATTCCCCTGCAGCAACTCGAGAGCAAGCCAGAGTTCCTCTTGACAACTTGAAAGGAGTTATGACTCCCCTGAGGCAACACAAGAGGTTCTCTGAGGTCCCCATTGCAAGTGGAGAGGAATCCTGAGCTTCCCAGCCCAACTCGAGAAATTCATGAGATTCCCCTCTCTACGTAAGAGGAGTCCTAATTACCCTGCAGTGACTTTGGTGGAACGCCAAGTTGCCCATCCCAATTTGACACGAGCACCAAGAAACTGACGCAACTGCAGAGGATTCACAAGAGGAGCCTACCCAACCCAAGCTGGAGAAGAGCCCTCTACCACAACCAGAGAGGAAGTCTCATACTGCAGCTAAGCAAGAGGTGTGCTCTGCCACAAATAGCCAGTAGCTTCCTATACTTCGCAACTAGAAAAAGAGCCCCTTTTCATTACAACCATAGAGGAGTCACCCACCTCTCAATTTGAGAAGAGCACTCTACCACATGTAGAGAGGATCTGAACTAGCGCAGTTAAAGAGGAGTTCCCCTGCCACAACGAGAGAGGTGGCTGCAAAAGACAACTAGAGACGAGCTGACACACAGCAAATAAAGAGTGGACACCCACTGCAATGAGAGTGGACCCCAAGCCATATCTAGAGAGTAGCCTCCCACATATTACACTTGTAAAGGGACCCGCTTACACATCACTACTAGAGAGGGTCTTCCCCATTCTAGTTTAATAGGAGTCTCCACTACAACTTTAAAGGAACCCCAAGTCATATACTGCAACTCAAGAGGAACCCCAAGTTCCCCACTGCAATTTCACAGGATCCCTAGGCTGGCACAAGAAAAGGGGCCATTGCACCAAATGACAGAGGGGCTCTCCAGCCAAAACTGAAGCGGATTTCTCAGGCACAACTTGACAGGTGTCCCCTAGGATATCACACCTAGAAAGAAGACCTTCTGCCTCCAATGGAGACGAGCCCCCTCAAGGAAGTTGAGTGCAGGTCTTCACAACTAGAGAGCAGTGATCCCATGAATAGAGGTGAGGAACCCATAGCACCAAAACCACAGAGGACCTCCCCCTTGGAGACAAACACACCCCAACCAGAGAGGACACAGACTCGCTGCTAGAGGAGCCCTCCACCACAACTTGAGAGGAGCTGGCTGGACATCACACTCAGAGAGGAGTCCTTCTTCTGCTAATACAGACAAACCTCACATGACAAGGAGAGAGGAGCTTGCACACCACCACTAGAGAGACTCGAAATCCCCACAACTACAGAGTGGACCTCGACCACAATGGTAATCCTTTGCAAAACAAGTGAGCTGCCACACATCACTGCAACAAGACAGGAGCCACTCTACATATCCATGCTAGAGACAAGTCTCCCCAAGAGAACTCTACAGGACACCAACTACAAGTCTCCAGGAGCCCCAAGTACCAACTAAGCTTGAGGAGAACCCCATCTTCCCTACCAAGACTCCAGTGCAATCCTGCATCCCATGCTGCAAATCCAGAGAAACAGATTTCTGGCTGCACTCAAGAGGAGGTTTCAGGCACTGTGGCAACTCTCCAGCAAACCCTGAATTTCCAGCAACCACTAGAGAAGAAGCCTGAGCTTCTGCTGCAACCTGAGAGGAGGTCCAACTCCCCTGCTGCAACTAGAGAGGAAACATGACTTCCCCACCTCAACTCGAGAGGAGTCCTGACTCCCCTGTTGCCACTCGAGAGGTATCCCCGGATCCCCATCTAAACTCGAAAGGAACACCATGTTTCCTGATGCAAGTCAAAAGGACACAAAGTACCCCCTCAACTGAGATAAGGACTGAGTCCCCCGCAGTGACTTGAGTAGAATCCCGAGTTTCCCCTCACAACATGAAGGGAGGTCTGAATCCCCTGTTGCAACTCAAGAAAAATCTTGAGTTCCCCTCCTCAACTCAACAGGAGGCCTGACACCCCTTTCACAACTCGAGGAAAGCGAAGTTCCATGCCTCAACACAAGACGAGGCCTGACTACCCTGTTGAAACTTGATAGGAACCCCGAGATCCAAGTCACAACTGGAGAGGAACCCCGAGTTTTCTGCCTCAACTTGTGATGAAGCCCTATTCCCCTGTAGCTACTCAAAAGGAACCCCGAGGTTCCCCTCACAACTCGAGAGGAGGCCTGACTCCCATGAGGAAACAAAAGATGTTCCCTGAGGTTCCTGTCACAACTCGAGAGGAATGCCAAGCTTCCTGCAGCAACACAAGAAAAACCATGAGATTCCCCCTTCAAAGCAAAATGACACCCGATTCCTCTGCAGTGACTCAAGAGCAATCCCAAGTCCTCCCTCTAATCTTGAAAGGAGGCCTGACCCCCTTGAGGCAACACGATAGGTTCCCTGAGGTACCAGTCACAACTCGAAGGGAACCCTGAGTTTCCCGCCTCAACTCGAGATAAGATGAGGTTGGATTCCTCTGCACCGACCTGAAAGGAATCCCAAATTTTCCCTCGCAACTCAAAGGATGCCTGACTCCCCTGAGGACACATGAGAGATTCCCTGAAGTCCCCAACACAACTCAAGAGGATCTCCAATTTTCCATTGCAATGTGAGAAAAACCACCAAATTCATCCCTCAGTGTGAGATAAGGCCCGTTTACCCTGCAGCGACTCGAGAGCAATCCCAAGTTCCCTCCTGCAACCAGAACGGAGGCTTGACTCCATTTTTGCAACTCGAGAGGTTCCCCGAGATATCTGTCGCAACTTGAGAGGAACCACGAGTTTCCAGCCACCACTTGAGATGAACCCCGTGTTGCCCACCTCGTCTTGAAATGAGGGCCGATGCCCCTGTTTCGAGTCGAGAGGAATTCCAACTTCCCCTCGCACCTCAAAAGGAGGCCTGTCTCACCTATTGCAACTCTACATGATCCCTGAATTCCACATCGCAACTCGAGAGAAACTCCGAGTTTCCAGCCTCAACTCGAGAAGAACCCTGAGTTCCCTGCCTCCATTCAAAACGTGGGCCGATTCCCCTGCAGTGACTGGAGAGGAATTCTCGAGTTCCCCATCCCAACTGGACATGAGCCCCAAGACACTTATGCAACTGCAGTGGATACTCAAGAGATTACTCCACCACAATTGGAGCAGAACATTCTACCAAAAGCAGAAAGGAAGACTTATACCACACCTAAGCAGGAGGCCCACCCTGCCACAAAAAGCCAGTAGCTTCCTGGCTCCCTTCTCATCACAACCATAGAGGAGTCACCCACCTCCCAATTTGAGAAGAGAACTCTACTGCATCTAGAGAGGAGCCCAGTTCAGTTCAGTTCAATCACTCAGTCGTGTCTAACTCTATGACCCCATGAATTGCAGCAAGCCAGGCCTCCCTGTCCATCACCAAGTCTCAGAGGTCACTCAAACTCATGTTCATCGAGTCAGTGATACCATCTAGCCATCTCATCCTCTGTCGTCCCCTTCTCCTCCCACCCCCCAATCCCACCCAGCATCAGAGTCTTTTCCAATGAGTCAGCTCTTTGCATGAGGTGGCCAAAATATTGGAGTTTCAGCTTTAGCATCAGTCCTTCCAAAGAACACCCAGGACTGATCTCCTTTAGAATGGACTGGTTGGATCGCCTTGCAGTCCAAGGGACTCAACTACCACAATTAAAGAGAAGTTCCTCTGCCACGACTAGAGAAGTGGCTGCAAGTGAAACTAGAGATGAGCAGACCCACAGCAAATAAACAGCACACCCTCACTGTAATTAGATTGGAGCCCATGTGGTATCTAGAGAGTAGCCTCCCACACATTGCACTTAGATGGGAACAAGCTGGCACAAGGCTAATACAGAGGATCTGCCCCAGATCATAAATCTAATTCAAGAGGAATTTCCTCTGGAAACTCGAAAAGAGGCTTGACTCCATTTATGCAACTCAATAGGTTCCCCGAGATACCCGTTCCACCTTGAGAAGAATCCCACGGTTCCTGCCACATGTGGAAATGACCTTGAAATCCCCCTCAACTCGAGATAAGACCTGATTCCCCTGCACCCACTTGAATGGAACCACAAGTATCCCTTCACAATGTGAAAGGAGGTCTGACTCGTGTTGCACCTCTATAAAAAGACCAAGTACCCCACCTGAACTTGACAGGAGGCTTGACACCCCTTTTAAAACTCGACAGGAAAGTGGAGTCCCATGCCTCAACACGACACGAGGCCTGACTCATCCACTGAAACTTGATAGGAACAACAATATCCCTGTTGCAACTGGAGAGGAACCCTGAGTTTCCCACCTCTGTTCAAGATGAGGCCCTGTTCCTCTGCAGTGACTCAAAAGGAATCCCGAGTTTTCCCTTGCAACTTGAAAGGAGGCCTGACTTCCCTGAGGCAACACGAGAGGTTGCCTGAGTTCCTCGTCACAACTTGAGAAGAACCTGAAGCTTCCCACCAAAACTCCAGAAACATCATGAGATTCCCATCTCTATATGACATGAGGCCTGGTTCACCTGCAGTGACTCAAGAGCAACCCCATGCTCCCCCTCCCAACTTGGAAGGAGAATTGATTTCACTGAGGCAACACAACAGGTTCCCTGAGGTCCCCATCACAAGTCGTGAGCCCAAACTTCCTGCCACAACTCTAGATAAACGATGATATTTTCCCTCAATGCGAGATCAGGCCCTTATCCCCTGCAGGACCTTGAGAAGAATCCCGAGTTCCCTCTCAAAACTGAAAAGGAGACTTGACTCCCTTTATGCAATTCAAGAGGTTCCATGAGATATCTGTCGAAACCGAGAGGAACCCCGATTTTCCTGCCACAACCAAGAAAAGCCCCATGTTCCCCACTTCATCTTGAGATGAGGGTGATTCCCCTGCTTCGAACTGAGATGAATCCTGACTTTCCCCTCGCACCTAAAGAGGAGGTCTGTCTCACCTACTGAAACTTGAATGGTACCCCCACATTTCCTGCCACAAATTGAAAGGACACTGAGATCACCCTCAACTCGAGATAAGGCAGGACTCTCCTGAATGGACTCAAATAGAACCCCGAGTATCCCCTCACAACACAAAGGGATGTTGCAATCCCCGTTGAACCTCTAGAAAAAGCCCACGTTCTCCATCTGAATTAAACAGGAGGCTTAAGACCGCATTTACAACTCGAGATGAAAGCAGAGTTCCATGCCTCAGCACAAGGCCAGACTCCCCTGTTGAAACTCTGTAGCCACCCTGAGATTCCTGTTGCAACTGGAGAGGAAACCTGAGTTTCCTGCCTCAACTTGAGATGAAGCCTTATTCCACTGCAGCAGTTCAAAAGGAATCCTGAGGTGGCCCTTGCAACTTTAAAGGAGGCCTGACTTCCCTGAGGCAACATGAGAGGCTCCTGAGGTCATCGTCACAATTGGAGCAGAGCCCAAAGCTTCCCATTGCAAGTTGAGAAAAACCAAAGATTCTCCCCTCAATGTGAGATGAGGCCCATTTGCCATGCAGTGCCTTGAGAGCAATCCCGCTCTCCCATTCACAGCTCGAAAGGAGACTTGAATTCCCTGAGGCAACATGGGAGGTCCCCTGAATTCCCCTTAACAAGTAAAAAGAACACTGAGTTCCCCCTCAAATTGAGATAAGGCCAGATTGCCCTGCAGCGACTCGAATGTAACTGAGTTTCCCCTCACAATACGAAGGGAGGTCTGACTCCCCCGTTGCAGCTCAAGAAAAAGACCAACTTCACCGTCTCAACTCGACAGGATGCCTGATACCCCTTATACAGCTGGAGAGTAAAGCAGGGTTACATGCGTCAACACAAGACGAGACCTGACTCCCCTGTTGAAACTCGATAGGAACCCTTAGATCTCTGTTGCAATAGGAGAGGCACCCGAGTTGACCACCTCAAATGTAGATGAGGGCCAATTTCCCTGCAGTGACTCAAGAGGGATCCCAACGTACACCTCACAACTCAAAATGAGGCCTGACTTCCCTGAGGCAACATGTGTGGTCCACTAAGGTCCCCATCACAACTCAAGAGGAACCCCAAGCTTCCCCTTGCTACTCAAGAAAAACCACAAGATCCCCCTCTCAATGTCACATGAGGCCCAGTGCCTCTGCAGTGACTCTAGAGGAATCCCGCATTCTCCCTCACAACTAGAAATGAGGCTTGCCTTCCTTTATGCAACTCCAGAGGTTGCCCGAGATATCTGTTGCAACTTGATAGGAACCCCAACAGTCCCACTGCAACACAAGAAAAATCACAATATTCCCCACTCAATGTGAAATGAGGCCCAATTCCCCTAGTGACTCAAGAGTAATTCTGCAATCCCCCTTGCAACTAGAAAGGAATCTTGACTCTCTTTATTCAACTCCAGAGGGTTCCACGAGATACCCATAGCAGCTTAAGTGGAGTCCCGGGTTTCCAGCCTTAACCTGAGAATAACAGCATGTTCCCCACCTCATTTCGAATGACTGCTGATTCCCTGACTTTGACTCCAGAGGAACCCCAGCTTAACCCTCCAACATGAGAAAAACCACGAGATTCCCCCCTCAATGCAAGATGAGGCCTGAGTCCCCCGCATTGACTCCAGAGCAATCCCCCGTTCCCTCTGGCAACTCAAAAGGAGGCTTGAGTCTTTTTATGCAACTCCAAAGGTTCCCTGAGATACCAGTCACAATTCAAGAGAAGGCACATGTTTCATTGCCGGAACTCGAGATGTGGGCCAATTCCCCTGCTTTGACTAGAGGGGAATCCAGACTTTCCCTTCATACTTCAAGGGGAGGCCTGTCACACCTATTGCAACTCGAGAGGAACCCCTAGTTTCCTGCCATAAGTCAAAAGGACACCGAGTTCCCCCTCAACTCGAGATAAGGCCTGGTTCCCCTGAAGCGACTCGAATGGAACCCCAAGTTTCCTTCACAACAGGAACGGAGGTCTGACTCTCCTGCTGCACCTCTAGAAAAAGCCCAAGTTCTGTGCCTGAACTTGATGGGAGTCCTGACATCCCTTTTACAACTCGAGAGAAAAGTGAGGTATCATGCCTTAACATGAGACAAGGACTGAATCCCCTGTTGAAACTTGATAGGAACCCCAAAATCCCTGTCAAACTTCTAGAGGAACTCCGTGTTTCCCATCTCATCTCCAAATGAGGCCCTATTCCCCTGCAGCAACTCGAGAGGAATCCCAAGGTGCTCCTTGCAATTGAAAGGAGGTCTGACTTTCCTGAGCCAACACAAGAGGTTCCCTGAGGTCCCCGTTGAAACTCGAGAGAAAACCCGAGCTTCCTTCTGCAACTCAAAAAAAAGATGAAATTTACCCCTCAAAGTGAGATGAGGCCTGATACCCCTGCATCACTTTGACAGCAATCCTGAGTTCCATCTCAAAACTTGAAATGAGGCGTAACTCTGTTTATGCAACTCCAGAGGTTCCCCGAGATACCTGTAGCAACTCAAGAGGAACCCCAAGTTTCCCACCACAACTCAAGAGTAGATGCTATTCCCCTGCAGCGACTCGAGAGAAATCTCAATGTTCTCCTCACAACTTGAAAAGAGGCCTGACTTCAATGAGGCAACATGAGAGGTTCCCTGTTGCAATTAAGAGGATTCTGTGCTTCCTGCTACAACTCAGGAAAAACCGTGAGATACCCCCCTCAATGCAAGATGAGGACCAATTCTCATGCATTGACTAGAGAGCAATCCCACGTTCCCCCTCAGAACTCGAAAGGAGGCTTGACTTCTTTTATGCATATCCAAGGGTCCCCTGAGAAACTGGTGCAACTCTAGAGGAACCCCAAGTTTCCCACCACAACTAGATAAGAGCCCCGTGTTCACCACCTCATCTTGAGATGAGGGCCGATTCCACTGTTTTGATTTGAGAGAAATCCTGTCTATCCCCTCACACCTCAAGAGGAGGCCTGTCTCACCTATTGAAACTTGAGAGGAACACTAATTTTCCTGCCACAAATCAAAAGGATACTGAATTACCCCTCAACTTGAGATATGTCCTGATTCCTCTGCAGTGACTCGAATGGAAGCCCGAGTTCCTCTAACAACATGAAGGGAGGTCTGATTCTCCTGTTGTACCTCTAGAAAAGCCTGAGTTACTCGCTTCAAGATGACAGCATACATGACACCTCTTTTACAACTCCAGAGGAAAGCGAATTTCCATGGCTCAACACGAGATGCGACCCTGACTGCCCTCTTGAAACTCAATAGGAACCCCAAGATTTCTGTCGCAACTGGAGAGGAACCCCGAGTTTCCCACCTAAATGCAAGATGAGGTCCTATTCCACTGCAATGACTCAAGAAGTATCCCAAAGAGCCCCCTGCAACTTGAAACGAGGCCTGACTTCCCTGAGATAACACGAGAGGTTCCCTGAGGTCTCAGTCGCAACTCAAAAGGAACCCTGAGCTTCCTTTGAAACCTGAGAAAAACCACGAAATTCTCCCCTCAACATGAGATGAGCCCCGATTCCCTTGCAGTTACTCCAGAGCAATCCCACGTTCCCCCTCACAACTCGAAAGGAGGTTTGACTTCCTTTATGCAACTCCAGAGGTTCCCTAAGATACTCGTCAAGAGGAACACCAAGTTTCCCACTGCAACTCAAGAAAGCCCTCTAGATTCCCCCCTCCACTCGAGATAAGGACCTAGTCCCCTGCAGCCAATGAAGAGTAATTCCAAGGTTCCCCTCGCACCTTGAAAGGAGGCCTGACATCCCTGAGGCAACACGAGAGGTTCCCTGAGATCCCCATCACAACTCAAGAGGAATCCTGAGCTTCCTGCCGCAACTATCTGATTCCCCCTCAACACAAGATGAGGCCTGATTCCCCTGTATTGCCTGGACAGCAATCCTGAGTTCCTTCTTGAAACTTCAAAGGAGGTTTGACTCCCTTTAGACAACTCCAGAGGTTCCCCAAGATACCCATCACAACTCGAGAGGAACCCAAATTTTCCCGCAGCAATTTAGAAGATCCCTGTGCCCCCACCTCTTCTCAAGGTCAGGGCTGATTCCCCTGCTTTGATTTGAGAGGAATCCTGACTTTCCCCTCTCACCTAAAGTGGAGGCCTGTAACCCATTGCAACTTGAGAGGAACCTCAAGGTTCCTGCCACAAGTCAAAAGGACACGAGCTTACCATCAACTCAAGATAAGACCAGATACCCTTGCAGCGACTCCAGTGGAACCCCAAGTTTCCCCTAACAACATAAAGGGAGGTCTGACTCCCTTGTTGCCCCTCTAGCAAGAGCCCGAGTTCCCTGCCTCAACTTGACAAGAGGCCTGACATATCTTTCAACTTGACAGGAAAGTGGAGTTCCATGCCTCAACAC
>SJYB01005845.1:63861-99906 GCA_006408585.1 Antidorcas marsupialis | reverse complement strand
CACGTTACCCTCCCCTCACTCCCGCCACCCTCCCACCCCTCGCCAAAGAGCTGAAGGTGCTGAGCAGCTAGAGGCCGTGTCTACACAGCAAGGGAACTGACTGCTGCTGCCTGGCTCTTCGGGGTGGAGCTCACTGCTCACAGGCTACTGTGGGCCTTTGTGCAGACAGTTGCTGAAGGTCTTATATTGCTGGGTTAGTTCTTCCATTTTAGTCGCTGCCAATGAAAGAGAATGGAAAATAGCAAGGTCAGTCTGTCCAGCTGTCCTTGGACCTAGGACACCCAGCGATGGGCTAAGCCAGGAGCCCCCAAGGGGGCCAGGGCCTGGTGAGCTCCGATGGAAGCCCCTGGGGGCCCCAGGCAGAGTTCCCAGGCTGAGATTCACCAGCTTGGCTGGGTCCCTCCCCACCACTCTCCGCAGAGCCCAGGAAGTAAGGGAGGTTCATGATTCGGATGCTGTATGGATTTTGATCAAACCTTCCTTCAGTTTGTCTGAGTCCATCCTCCAGGAGCTCGCCTCCCCAGCCTGTCCTCTGCCCTCCCACAAGGTTGGCAAGTGGTGTTCGGTCCTGCCCATACCAAGAGTGAGTGCGAAGCTTGGGCATCACAGGGTGAGCCTCTCCCTCTGAGGGCGCTCATATTTCTCTTACATATAAATAGGATTCGGGGGTGTCATTTCCCTTTACTAAGTCCTCAGATTCTCCCAATCTCCAGATGCCCCAGCCCTGCTCCTAGGCTCCCCAAGATCTGGGCGTATACCTCAGCTCACATGTTGCCCCTCTGTCCCAAGCCCTCAGTGCTACGTGGCCTTCTCTTGACTCAGGGTTAGGCCAAGCTGTGCTGTCTCTGGAAGCCTGGGCCCCCAACACTGCATCCCTGCTACCGTGGATTATGGGAGGCTAGGTCTGGAGTGCATCCTGGGGCTCCCTCTGGTCTGGACTCAGCCCTCAACTCCACAACTGCCTCCCTCCTTCCTTCCTTCCTTTCTCAGCGTCAGAGATCTCAGCCCATCTCTGCACTGTTTTTCTTTGCCCTTGTTTATCTGCCCCTTGTCTCTTGAGTCTCAAGATGTTTTCTACTCAAGATCTGCCTAACTCTCTCCATGGATTGTTCTGAACACTTTGACAACCATGTTTAACGTCTAAGAGTGTCTGCTTGCATTTCTCCTTGCTGGTTCTTCCCAGTTTCCTCAGTATGTGTGGACAAGATGCTGAGTATGTTCATTCAAGTTGATTGGAAAGTTCTCTTCTCTGAATGACCACTGCCTCTGGCAATGGAAAAGGGCTGGGGCAAACACAGACAAAGCAGTAAGTGCAGAAGGAGACAACAGGGCAGGAGAGGCCCAGGAGGGCTCTGAAGAGCTGCAAGAGTCCTGGGAATATGGAAGTCCACACATGTGCCTGGGGCCATGCGGTTGTCTGGAAGAGACCTGCAAAGTCCTTGAGCCCATTACTCTACTTGACCTTAAGGCAAGACCAACAGAGGTGCGGAGGAAGGAAACATTGTCAGCCATCTGGCTGAGTGTGAAGGAAAACCATGAAGCTATACACTCAAGTAGCTCACACAACTTCAAATGGGAGAAACTCAAAAGTGACCCCACACCAAGACTGTCAAAAGAGCCAAAGGGCAAGACAGATCTGAGAACGTAAGATGGAAGAGACTATGCCAAGGCCTCCATTATATGTCAATGAACGTGAGCAATCACAGACCCTCACTTGGGAGGTGCAGGCACCAGGAGAGAATCCTCACCAAGCCGGGCCAGCACTCAGCTACAGGCAGGAAGCAGCTGATGGAGTCACTAGTGGGCAAGGCATGCTCCATCTCTTAGCCTGGTCTGTGGTCACACAACTATCTGCTTTAAAGTCAGTGGCAATGGACTGAAGGGGGTTTGCCATAGCCCAGGGAACAGAGGCAACTTTTCACTTATCTAACCCTGAGTTAAGACTCCTCCCTAAAGCTGCTTTTTTCTTTTAACAAAAAATAACAATGATGAAAAACCTTCTCTGAGTTTATTTTCCATAACAAGAAAAAACTTACTCAGAAACAAAGTTTAAAATTAAATGCAGACACAATTTTGACCTTACCCAATAGCAGGAAGGTGGGAAACAGCAAAGCTAGCCCCACAAATGGGAAGAGCTGGCCTCATTGCCACGATGGCAGAACCTCACCTCCACGTGAAACCTCAACTGTTGAAACGAGTTCACTGCGACCTTTCTGAAAGGTTGACAATCAGAGGGAAATTCCCTGAGTGATACATGCTCACTGCAGAATATGTGAAGGCTGCAGAACAGGATAAAGAAACAGGAAATGAACTAAACGATCACAACAAACTGTAAAATTCTTCAAGAGATGAGAATACTAGACCACCATACCTGCCTCCTGAGAAATCTGCATGCAGGTCAAGAAGCAACAGTTAGAACCCAACATGGAACAACAGACTGCTTCCAAATTGGGAAGGGAGTACGTCAAGATTGTATATTGTCACCCTGCTTATTTAACTTATATGCAAAGTACATCAAGCAAAATGCAGGGCTGGATGAAGCACAAGCTAGAATCAAGATTGTTGGGAGAAATATCAATAACCTCAGATATGCAGATGATACCACCCTTATGGCAGAAAGTGAAGAAAAACTAAAGAGCCTCTTGATGAAAGTAAAAGAGAAAAGTGAAAAAGTTGGCTTAGAGCTCAGCATTCAAAAAACTAAGATCATGGCATCTGGTCCTATCACTTCATGGCAAATAAATAGGGAAACAATGGAGACTGACACAACTTACTTTCTTGACAAGTTTATACTTGGGCTCCAAAATCACTGCAGATGGTGACTGCAGCCATGAAATTAAAAATGTTCGCTCCTTGGAAGAAAACCTATGACCAACCTAGATAGCATATTAAAAAGCAAAGACATTACTTTGCCAACAAAGGTCTGTCTAGTCAAAGCTATGGTTTTTCCAGTAGTCACATATGGATGTGAGAGTTGGACTATAGAGAAAGCCGAGCGCCAAAGAATTGATGGTTTTAAACCATGATGTTGAAGAAGACTCTTGAGAGTCTCTTGGACTGCAAGGAGATCCAACCAGTCCATCCTAAAGGAAATACTCATTGGAATGACTGATGCTGAAGCTCCCATACTTTTGCTGCCTGATGCAAAGAGCTAACTCATTAGAAAAGACCCTGATTCTGGAAAAGACTGAAGGCAGGAGGAGAAGGGGGTTACAGACGATCAGATGCTTGGATAGCATCATCGACTCAATGGATAAGAGTTTGAGCAAGCTCTAGGAGATGGTGAAAGATACAGAAACCGAGCATGCTGCAGTCCATGGGGTTGACACAACTTAGTGACTGAATAACAATCTAAATCCACCTCTGACTCACACAGAGAAAATCAACATCCACGTGGTAACTCAACTCCCACAATGGATTCCTCTGCACTTTTTCCCTTTAGAGAAGTAAGATCATACTGTATATTTCATTTTCAACCTGCATTTTCCTTTTAACACTATACAGTATGCATTTCCTCATGTCATTGTAACCAAGTTTTAAAACAACAAATACTGTCCCACAATATACATATAACCAGTATGTACCCAAGCATTATCCAAGAATAAAACCTTGAATTATTCCCATTTGTCAGTATTGTAAATGCTCGAACAGTATAACAATAAATAATTAAAAGTGACCTACAGGCTCAGTAATAGAAAATGTTAAGCAAATTTTAGCTCATGTCTGAAAGGAAGTGCCTGACGATTGGAAATATGACTTTGAGAACCTGGGTCAATGCTTAAAATGAGGTCCAAGGGAAAGAATATAATAGTGTAGCATGATGTGATTAGATTCAACTTATACAAAGAAATAAAAAATGATGAGAGCTGTACACCCATGGCTGATTCATGTCAATGTATGGCAAAAACCACTACAATACTGTAAAGTAATTAGCCTCCAATTAAAATGAATTAATTAATTTTTTTAAATGATGATAGGAAACAGAATAGAGGGAAACAGACAAAAACATGAACACTGACCGTCTCTGGGCCACTGCGTTATGCAGTGCTTTCAGTTTCCCTCTGCACAGCTTTAGCGAATCCCCATTTTCTACCATTCATGGTTTTCTTTTCTGTCAAAAGCATTTTTTAAGGGAAGGAAAACCTTAAGCATCATAAAAAGAAGAGAACAGGAATAGACCAGTCCCCAAATGCAGGCCAAGGTGCCCTAAGATGGCCCTGACCACCAATTGAGTGGCCACAGACACAGCAAGGGGTGACCACATACCTAGACTCATGACAGAGCTGTTGCTGCCCCAGCATATCTGCTCGTCATGCTGCTGGTTCGCCATCTGCACGGCTTTCACTGAGGTGCTTGTGACTTCCACGGCTGCCTTCAACAGCTTCAACGGAGGAACAGAGGGTGGGGACGTGTAGGCTTGAATGCCAGTGGTCTGACCCACAGGAGGCGTCTCCTGCTCCCCGCCCTGGTGGACACTGAACATCTGCCTCCAGCTGCAAGGACAGTCACCCACCAGAGCTCCCCAGTGTAACTCCCTTCCTCCTGGCCCTGTGGGGGTGCCACACTATCTCGGATTCCACCCCACACTGAGGCCACATAAAGCCAGGGCAGAGGGGACAGATGAACAGTGCAAAAGTCAACGTCCCAAAGTCAAAGAGCCTTTCTGATGGGCGAGGACTGTGCCCTAACTCAGCCTGCTGTAGAATAGCAAAGAACAAGCTGGTCAGAGGTTCAGAAGTCTGGGAGCTTTCTTGTGAGAACGCCAAGGCCAGCGCCATGGGAGCCCTGAGTCGATGGCAGAGTGTCATGTGTGGCAAGTGTGCACATAATCATAACCAAAGCTAGCAGTCTGGGCTCCGGGGATCAGAGTCAATGCTGAGGCCATCAGCTCAGCCGTGTGAGGCTGCCTTTTCCTGTCTGTCCGAACTGGGTCAAGGGCAAAGATGGGCAAGCATCCATCTGTCTGTCTGGCACCACTCTGGGCCACGCAAGGACAAACACACCGTGAAATGCTTGAGCCTTTTATGCAGACAGGCTGAGGCCAACACCGGGACAGAAGCTATAGGCTGGGATGAGAGTCTCCCACAGTCAGCTGGGGCCCAGCGGAAACAGTGCACACACCTCTTCTGCGCCTGCGGTTGTGGCCTGATGGGCACCCTCCTTCAAAGGGCAGGGGGACCCACAGTGGGACATCTCCAGCACCCCTCCTCCCCTCTATAGCCCCAACCTGCTTTTAAGTTTCAGCCTGAGGCCTGGAGCCCAGAGATCAGCCAGTCCCCACCCTCGGGTGCCTCGCTGGGTATACAGTGGCCCGTGGGAGGGGCTGGGGGAAAGGCGATGCTTACCTGGCTGCATGACGTCAGGGTCTGATACACGGCCTGGACGATGGGGCCACATGGGTGGAGGTAGGGGCCTGGGCACTGGCAGTACTCGACCAGCTCACCCTCATAGACTTGCAGGAAAGCCATGACGAGCTGATGGAAGTCAGAGATGACCAGGCGCAGCTTCTGGTCCAGGGTGCTGGCGTGGGCACTGCCCACAGCGGCTCCATGCTGTGCAAAGCACTGCAAAGTCAGGGGTAGAGGCTGTCCCACCTGCCATGGGGCACCAGGCAGGGCCCTAAGCCCTTTGGAGAAGTGGGGGTCTGCTGGTCACTCCATGCTTCTAAAACCCAGGAGATGAATGGAAGATCGGAGGCCTGCAGGGACCTCAACGTCCTCCTGAGGACCTTAGCGGCAATGAGGAAAGGTCCAGGGCTGCAGGGAGGGTAGCAGGAGAAAGCCCAGGAAAAGCCCAGGGTGCCAGGCCTGGCACAGGGTTCCCCCCCAAAGCCAGTCCTTTCCACTTCTGAAAAAGCCTCCCCTCTCCGGCCATCACATTGGAGAAGCTGGGCGGTTTGGCATGTGTGCCACCTCACTCAGGCCTCCTGACACGGTCGTCGGAGAAACAGGGCTGTCTGAGGCTTTGGGATATCAGGCAGGGGGCCCATGCAGCACCCCCGCAGCCGGCGCCTCACCTGCACCTGGACTGCCTGAAGCTTTGAGGCACTCTCCTGCAGCTGCCGGGCCAGTTCTGCCAACTTCTTCTCCTCCGACTTGACCAAGGGGCTGGCCCTGCAGGGAGACAAGGGGTCACTTCTGCCTGGTGCCATCATGGGCATTGGGGCACCTGTGGACCACACACAGGAGGCTCCGTCCCAGCCAACAGGCAACCTACCCCTGCCTGTCATCGCTCTGCTTGTCAAGAAGGGGCTGCACGTCCACGGGCCATGGTTCACACCTGGGTCTCAGGAGCATCTGCAGGCAAGGGCTGGAGAATAGCTCCCCCAGCAACCCCTCGGTCTTCTCCCTGGTGTCCTCAAAGCGCTCCTCTGCACTGCAAAGGCAGCCCCAAGGCCATGCTGTCAATGCCAGAGACCAGCCAAGACTAGCTAAGGGGCCAGGAGAAGGCATCTCCTTCAGTCTCTGAGAGCCTGTCCACCTGCAGGACAGCCCAGGTATCCATCTTCGGTGGGGTGAGCCTGCATTCCCCTGGGATGGAGCATGGGGGGTTCCTGCTGGGAAGATGTGCCCAGGGGGCTTGGAGGAACAAGGGCGCCTAGTGGCCAATTCGGGCAGGGCCTGTGCCAACCTTTACCTGGGGCAGCTGGAGCCACCGACATTCAGGCTGTGGACCACATCCAGCAGCTGGTCCATGAAGTGCAGCTGCTTCTGGGCGCAGGCCTGGCCCTGGGCAGGGAAGGGCACACATACTCACTAGCCCGATGTGCCAGGGGCCCCCTGCTGCCCCAACGGGCCAGCAGCCCCCCAGGCTTCCACGTGGCAGGCTTGTGGACAGACTCAGGGCCCCTGGCACAATAAGACAGGTGGTGGATGTGGCCATGTCGCATCTGCTAATTCGTGACCAACGGGGACTCATTCCCTCATAGGCGACACACAGCCAAGCCTTACAACCAGAGTCCCTGAGCAACAGCTGAGTCAGCCCCCCACCTCAAAAGTGGCTGGGATGCCCGGCCAGGAGTAGTCCGATTTAGAGCTCAACTCCTTCCAGAAAGGGGGAAAGGCCCAAGACCAAGCCCCATGATGCAAACTTAATCTGGGAGAGCCTGTGTGAATATAGGCTGTAAACACAGCCTGCTCCAAGAGCCCTGTGAGCAGCGGCTTGAAAAGTTATGACCAACCTAGATAGTATATTCAAAAGCAGAGACATTACTTTGCCAACTAAGGTCTGTCTAGTCAAGACTATGGTTTTTCCTGTGGTCATGTATGGATGTGAGAGTTGGACTGTGAAGAAGGCTGAGCACCGAAGAATTGATGCTTTTGAACTGTGGTGTTGGAGAAGACTCTTGAGAGTCCCTTGGACTGCAAGGAGATCCAACCAGTCCACTCTGAAGGAGATCAACCCCGGGATTTCTTTAGAAGGAATGATGCTAAAGCTGAAACTCCAGTACTTTGGCCACCTCATGTGAAGAGTTGACTCATTGGAAAAGACTCTGATGCTGGGAGGGATTGGGGGCAGGAGGAGAAGGGGACGACCAAGGATGAGATGGCTGGATGGCATCACGGTCTCAATGGATGTGAGTCTGAGTGAACTCTGAGAGATGGTGATCGACAGGGAGGCCTGGCGTGCTGCGATTCATGGGATCCCAAAGAGTCAGACATGACTGAGTGACTGAACTGAACTGAACTGAAGGGTCTTTAAAGTGACAAAATTTATTTAAGGTGAATATGACTATGTCCTTTTCTAGGTTTTTGACANTGAGTCTGAGTGAACTGAGAGATGGTAATGAACAGGGAGGCCTGGCATGCTGCGGATTCATAGGGTCGCAAAGAGTCGGACACAACTGAGTGACTGAACTGAACTGAACTGAGAAGGGGAGGGCCAAGGAGGCCCAGGCAGCCCCGGGGAGGCAGCAGACTGGGGGACAGGGTCACATTCTGCTCTCTTGTTTGCAGCTCAGTTCCCATCCACAAGCATCACGGTTGCAGATGCCTAGCACTCCCTGCGAGCCTGGCTCCCACCTACATAGCCACAGGGACAGGGCCGGTGCCTCTGCAAGCTCCTGGCATCTCCACCTCCATGCCCCCTGGCCTGCCACTGGGGGCATCACTACCTCGTGTTGCCTCCTTCTCCCAACCAGCCCCAAACAACACTGAACCAGAATGATACACCCAAAGGGCACCCTGTGAAAAGGAGATGAGGCATGGGACACTGTCTAGATGGAGGAAAGCCTGGGCAGAAACATAAGACCAAGTGTCACTCAGGATCTCACAAAACCTTGACCGGTGGCCCGGGCTGCATGCCAGCCCCTCCACAGCAGACGGGCTCCAGGAGCCCCACCAGCCCAGGAAAGGGTAAGCCGCCCCTCACAGCCTATACGCTGAAAGCTACAAAATGTCTCCAAGAGAAATTGAAGAAAACCGAACTACATGGAACAACAGCCCATGTTCAAGGATAGAAAGACTTATTAGGGGTGATGGTAATATTCGCCAAAGTGATCTACAGATTCAACACAATCTCCATTAAAAGCTCAGTTTTGCACAAATTGACAAACTGATTCTAAAATTCATATGGAAATTCAAGGTACCCCTCAAAGTCAAAACAATCTGAAAAAGAGCAAAGTTGGAGGACTGTCATGTTCACAATTTACTGTAAATCTATAGTCATCAAGGTTTTCTGGTACTGGCATAAGGACAGGCATACAGATCAATGGAATAGAATGGAGAATCCAGAAATAAAGCCTCACTTTTACATTCATCGATTTTCAACAAAGATGCCCAAACAGTCCAATGAGGAAAGAATGGTCTTTTCAATAAGTGGTTGATTAACTGGAAAAACTGGACAGCCACATACAAAAGAAGGAAGTTGGATACACACCTTATACCTATACATAAAACTAACTCAAAATGGGTCAAAGATCTAAATCTAAGAGCTAAAAATACAAAACTCTTTTTCAACAAAGCTCAAAACTTTTGAACTCCAAAGGACACATCTAGAAAGTGAAAAGACAATCCACAGAATGGGAGAACATATTTATAAATCAAATATCTGATGTGACTCGTATCCAGAATATATAAAGAATTCTTACATCTCAAAAATAAAAAGACAACCCAATTAAAAAGTAGGCAAAAGAACTTAAATAGAGACATTACTCCAAAGAAGATACACAAATGACTAACAGGCACATGAAAAGATGTTCAACACCATTAGTCATCAGGGAAATGCAAATCAAAACCACAATGAGATAGCTCTTCACACCCACCAGGATGGCTCCTATCAAAAAGATGAAAAATAACAAGTGTTGGTGATGATGTGAGAAACTGGAACCCTCACACAATGCTGGTGAGAATGTGAAATGGTACAGCCACTTTGGAAAACACTTTGGGGTTCCTCGAAAAGTTTAACATATTCAAAGAATTCTGAAAGTTAGGTAATTCCACTCCTAGCTATTCATATATACTGAAGAGAACTGGAAACATGTCTTCTGTCNCCCAATTAAAAAGTAGGCAAAAGAACTGAAATAGAGACATTACTCCAAAGAAGATACACAAATGACTAACAGGCACATGAAAAGATGTTCAACACCATTAGTTATCAGGGAAATGCAAATCAAAACCACAATGAGATAGCTCTTTACACCCACCAGGATGGCTCCTATCAAAAAGATGAAAAATAACAAGTGCTGGTGATGATGTGAGAAACTGGAACCCTCACACAATGCTGGTGAGAATGTGAAATGGTACAGCCACTTTGGAAAACACTTTGGGATTCCTCGAAAAGTTTAACATATTCAAAGAATTCTGAAAGTTAGGTAATTCCACTCCTAGCTATTCATATATACTGAAGAGAACTGGAAACATGTCTTCTGTCAAAAATGTTTAAGGCACAGTCGGAGCATCATTATTTTTAAGAGCCAAAACATGGAAATAATTATTTCCAATATGCTTCTTAAATTTTAAGAGGTGGCAGGGTTTCACAGTAGGTTTAAGGGTGGCTGCCTTTGTATGGAAAGGCCACACGTGGAGGAAAGTACATGGGCTCAGAAGCCAGAGTGTTGGGTTCAAGAGGCCAGGCTCTGTTACAGAGTAACAGAGAGAGCTGTTTGTCACCTTCCCAGGGAGATGGCATATGACAAGGACCTGCTGTCTGGGGGAGGAAGGGCATGACAGTTACTGGCGTGTAAGCCAGAAAGCCTCCTCGACCTCCTCAACCAGCCCCTCACCTTGTCCTAGGAATGGTAGGGGTCCACCCAAAGGAATCCTATGGGTTCCTGCCCCAGGGGCTAAGGATGCTGGCTCCTAGGGAAGGAGCCTTCCGAGAATCACCCCAGCATCATGGAGGGCCCCTGCCCACAGGGACAGGGGGCTCTCTCTTACCTTCAGGAGCTCCTGGTCATCCAGCCCACACAACATCAGTTCATGGCCCAGTTTCACCATTTCTGCTGGAACACAAGGGTCCAGTTACCACAGACAGCCACCCAAACAGGGGGTGGCCAGGCACCCTAGCCAAGTGCTTCCTGCTAAAGGAGGTCAACAAGGAGGCAGGTGGCGGACACCCCGGGGTGCCAGCATGGCCTCCTGCTATGTGACCTACACCTGGTCACTGCCCTTCTCTGGAGGCTAGGTTCCTCACCTACGATGAGAGGTTGCATTCAATGCTCTTCCATACAGGGAATGATGGCTTCCAGCAGAAGCCCACCAGCTGCCTGAGGAGCCCACAGAGGCCAGGGCACCTTCCAAAGATGCCACATGCCACCCTTTCAGACACCTCAGCAAGCCACAGCACAAGGAACCATCTCACATTTGTCAGTTTCATACAGGCCCTTCACGCCATCACACCCCTTCCTCTTGCAGGCAACCCTAGCAGGTGGCTACTCTTCCATTTCACAGATTAGGAAACTGAGGCCCTGTGTGGTGCAAGGAATCCTCAGCCACATCTTCCAAGGAACCCTGGGCATTTTCTGAGGAACCAGCTGGTAGGCTACGACTTGGAGCCACAAAGCCGGGGGCTAGGGCAAGCTCTACATCCCACCCAGCCCTGCAGCCCCTAACCCCAAATCCCTGCAAATGCCGACATCTGAGTCTCATCAAGTCCAGCAAACGGTCCCTTAACTAGAAATCCAGGGTCTGGGCAGCATTCCTCTCTTCTAGCATCCCACATCCATCTCAGCATAGCGGGCCAGGGACCCTCCCTGTTAAGCCCACAGTCAGGATTATATGGCCCTCCTTGGAATACAGGCCGACGTCCTTCTGCAGTCCACCAGGCCTGGCCTGGTCTGGCCCTGTCACCCCTCGGACCTTGCCCCAGCCCTGGCCCTTTGCTCTGCCCCCTACTACAGCCACCCTGGCCTCCTGGCTGTTCCTATCTCCTGCCTGGGTGCTTGTTATTCTCTCACCCCAAACACTATTCTTCCTGAGATCTGCCTGCCTCACTTCCTTCCTTCCCATGTGACTCTTGTTATTTAAAAGGGAGACCTTCCCCAGCCATCTTGTCAACAGTGCCACCCTTCTCTCAGCCCACCCGAGCACCACCCTGCCTTCACCTATCTTTGCTTATGGTGCTTCTCAGCATCTGATACACTGAGAAATGTCACCACCTACTGTGTTATCACCTGTCTCCTAGCTAGCAAGTAAGCTCCGCAAGAGCGGTGCTGGGTGCAGAGTGGGTACTCCTTAAATGTAAACGGGTGACTTCTAATCCCTCTTCCGCGTGTCACGGTTTCTCCCAATTACACTCTTCCTCAAGCACTCACATCTACCACCTGCTCTGCCACCCAGGCCCACAGGGTGGGCCAGGCTGAGCTGCTCACCCACACGTTACCGAAGAGGAAACTGAGGCTAGGAATGGTAACACCACGGTAGGCACCTGTGCGTACGTGTTCAAGGATTCACTTGTGACCTGCTGACCAGGCTGGTCCAGCCTCCATGGGCTCCGAGACACAATCTGTGTCAGCCTCAGGACAGGCCCCAGATAACTAATGTGGCAGGGCCAGCAGGGGCACGATCAGGAATCTGGGGTCCGGCTCACTCACCCTGGGCCAGGGGTGAGGCAAACACAGACTCGCAGAAGGATAGACCTTCAGAAACACTGCTGTGTGGGTGAAGAGCTAGCCAGCGCCTTCAGGACTGCAATTTGCTCCCCTTTACCTAGTGCTCATTGCTGACTTAAGGGCAGTTTCTGCCAAAAATGGATTGAAAAGAAGCAGTTCCGAGATAAGCCCCCACGGAGACCTGCCCAGGAATGCCTCATGTCATAGGCACTCACACACACCCAAGCACAACACGGCCTGATCACTGGTGGCATCAGCAAGAACAGTTGTCTCTGCCCCCCATTACCCTAGTGGATGGGCTAGCAGGGGGACATAAGGGAGGGCGGATCCCAGCACGCTCTGGGGACAACCACTGAAAACACCAGTCCACTGTGCAATCTACCAATCTGCTAAGGAGGCCATGCACCAGGTCAGAATGGCCACAATCCACCATTCAACACAAAATTCCTATAACAGAGGAGACCCACCTTGGATCTTCACTTCGGCTGACACCCCCTTCAGCGAGATGAACCTGTCGAGCCAGGAGGGACAGACCCTGCAGGCAAAGCGCAAAAGCAGTCAGGCCTGAGTGGGCTGCAGGGGGCCCTCACACCTCTCCTTACAGATGCTCTCAAAAGGGAATCTTCATATCCAGGTGCTAAATGGCACTGGAAAACTCACTTTAAAATGGATAATCTTATGTGATTTCAATTCCATAAATTATCAGCGAAACACAAAACCAAACTATTTCTGAAAGTTCACCTTGTAAACGTGAATTTGAGTACTGCCATTAAAATTGTCACAATAAAAACATGAAAGGACTGCCCAAGAGGAAAGAAAACTGAATTCCTCAGAGCTCTGACACCTTTCCAAGAGGAACCCAGGGGCTGGCTTTGCTTGCAATCACGGTGCAGGTCTGTTTGGAGAATATGCAAAAAGGACCTCCCTGGTCTGGCATCCTCACAGGCCGGGCCTGGGCCCCTCTCCTTGCATGTGGCTGACTGCCCTTCTCCACCTGCAGGGCTTTCTTCCCACCAAAGCCAAGCACACTGAGTTGGCTCCAGCTGATCCGGCGAAGCCCACTGCTGGCTGACCTTCACCGCCCCAGGGAAGCCGCGGGAAGGCTGGACCCTCCTGCAGCTATGTTGGCATCCCTCCATCACTGCGGGTCCTGGACACAGTCCTTCTGCTGGGCTCTCACCTCCCAGACTTTGGCTCACTGAGGCCAGGAGCCAACTTTCTGCTGTATACTTCTAGACCCTAACAAACACAGTGCCAGCACTGAAGAGGTGGCTGGTAAGCATTACGAATGAATGACCACAGCCTCTTGTCACAGACTAATCCATGAGTAAAGGCCCATGCCTATCTCTTTCAACAGAGGGGCATTTTCTGTTCTTAAACTAACATAAGTCAACAGGCAATGATGCTACCCAAGGTCACAGCTCTGAGCCATTTGAGGGCTCCTAGCATGGTGGGCTCTGGGATCACAGTCCCAGCCTCCCAGGTGGGGAGACAGCCATTCCACCTGTCCCTTTGGCCTGGTGGAGCCCCAGCCTTGACAATACCACCACACAGATAACAGGAGTGGCCACTGGTAAGTATCTTGCCTTAAGATGCCAAGGTGAAGGGTGGGATAATTTGAGAGAATACCATTGAAACATGTCTATTACTATATGTGAAATAGATCACCAGTCCAAGTTCAATGCATGAGACAGGGCACTCAAAGCTGGTGCACTGCCATGACCCTGAGAGATGGGATGGGGAGGGAGGTGGGAGGAGGGGTTCAGGATGGGGGTTCAGGATGTACACCCGTGGCTGATTCATGTCAATGTATGGCAAAAAACCACTCCAATATTGTAAGCAATTAACCTCCAATTAAAATAAGTAATTTTTAAAAAGAAGATGCCAAGCTGATGGGCAGAACCATTTCCAGACACAGACCACATGCAATACAATGGCAGGCGTCACAAGTGACACACGGGTCTCCTCCGTGAGGGGGCACAGTCTGAGCATGGCAATCCCAGCCCCAAAGTCCAGGCATGGCACAGCAGTCAGGCCATGTGAAGGGCACTCTAGCTGCTCGCCAGGGAGCCTCAGGATAACTGGGGCCAGGAACCCACCCAGCTCTAGCAGGGTCGGGGCCCAGGCCTCACCCTGGGGACCTGCTGACTTTCTCATCATCATGGTGGGAGAGGACGATGCAGGTGTTCAGTGGAAAAGGGTCACTGTTCTTTCCCTGTGGCCATACCTGCCCCAACCAGGCTGGAATGTCCCTGGGAGCTAGTGGGGCCACTCTGACACCCCCCACCCCACCGCAGGACTGCAGGGAAGAGGGGGCGGGACAACAGCCTCAGCTGTGCCACGTGTCTTAAATTACTCATTAAGGTACCCATTCCTTCTGTCAAAGAGGGCTGGGCCAGAAGTGGTAAGAGAGGGAAGTGCCACCATGTGAACAGCTGGGAGGCTGGCCCTGGGCCTGGTTGCCAGGCAACATTCCCACTCACAAAGCACCAGAGAGCAGGGAGCCCTCACTGATTCATTAGGCTGGACCACAGCAAACCACTTCAACACACTCAAGAATAAATCCCCGAAAGCCTAAGTGACCTCACTCGGAAAGGACTTTCATTAATGTTGCTTTTCCTGAAGCAGCAGGGAGCAGGGCAGAAACTAACGGTGCTCAAGGCCTCGAAAGCAAGTAAAGCTCCTCGACTGCCAAGGAAACCCACGAGAGCTGAACTCAGTGATCCATGGACCAGCTTGGCATACGAGCCACCATGCCCAATCCCACCCCCAGTCAATGCTGCATGCAGTTCCCAGGTTCTACCCAGAGGAAGGTGAATAGGTGGACCTAAACGAGGCTGCAATGGTGAAGCCGTGTGCAAACAAGCCAAGAGGAAATTGGGAGAAACTAGACTCTGAAATACTCTCTGGCCATCAAGAGGCCTACAGCACTTCTGCCAGCCTGGGATCATAAAAATCAATTGGGCGTTCTTTGGTTGCTTCTTAAAAGGATTGTTTCTTGTATTTAAAAAAGCACTAAAAGCATCTGAGGGCCTCAGCCAGACCCTCATCCATCGCCTCTCTGGCCAGCTGAGGGAACTGGTCCCCAATTTCCACCTGGGCCATGCAACTTTGGGCTCCCTCCCACAAGAGCCTCTCTAAGGCCTGACTTTGGCCCCCTTCCTGTGTTCAAGATCTCCCAACTAGCCCAGGCCATCCTCACTTCTATCCCAGGTTCCTGGACCAGGCACTAGTCCTTTCAGGACCAATAGTGCTTGTCACATAAGCCACTGCCATTCCAAGCCAGGCTCCAGTCTTTTACCTGCCTCTAGCCTCTCCCCTCCAAACCCATCTGCCACAGAACTCCCAAGTCACCCTGCCAAAAATGCCAATTTCACATGTCACTCCCCTGGTCCCAGATTCTTTCTGCCATTCAAGCCACTGCTGCCTGGTTCTCTCTCCCACACCTTGACTCCTCGCTCCTATGGAAACCAGTGTCCGCCATGACCTGTTCCCAGATCAAACGCGACCTCCTCCATGCCAACATCCCAGCACCCAGACAACAGAGGTGTGCCCAACACTGGGACTGGTGCCTGAGCCTTCTGCAGCCCCAGTTCCTTTGAGACCCTCATCAGTGTCTGAGGAATGGTACCCCAGTGAGCATGTGTCTGTGTGCCCACTTGTCACCTCAGACCCTAGAGCACATCTCAAGTATGTGCAACACCATACTGTGACCTGAGGCTAGTGGCTGGACACATGGTGCAGCTGTGTGTGTGTGTGTGTGTGTGTGTGTGTGTGTGTGTGTGCCTGGCACCGTGCAAGGGAAGCCAAGTCTGCCCAGGTCCCTGCGTGGCACACATACAGAATCCTATACAGCCTTCAAAGACCTGGCTCACACATCCTGTCTCCTTTTAAAGAAAATCTCCAGGTCCCAGGGCAAAACGTCCATCTTTACCCTGGATACTCATACCCTCTTGAGCACACCCCTGCCAGAGCCCTCAGCCTGTTGGCTTTGTCTTGGCCTGCTGTCCTGTCTGGCTCTCCAGAGTACTGGAAGCTGCTGGTGGGAAGGCACTGGGATTGGTGCCTCAGCCTTCTGCACCCCCAGTTCCTTGTGGACACCCATCAGTGTCTGAGGAATGGTACCATGACCCAAAGGACTGGGAAATGGGGTCTTGGCCCTGGATTGCCACTCCTCGGTAGTAAGACCCCAGATAGTTCTTGACTCCACTCTGAACATTAGCTTCTCAGTCTGAAAATGAAAGGTCTGAAGTACATCATTTCCCAGATCCCTGCCAGCTCTGAAAGTAGTAGTTACAGCCAGAAAAATGCTCAGAAGCCAAGCTCAGCTACAGCACGGCTGTAAAGAGACAAGCTGAAGAGCTCTCCAGGGCACCTTCTTCCCAGATCCGAGCACGGCTTCACTTCTTATCTAAGCAGGTGACTAAAGACGGTGGACACCTTCTCATATAAAGAAGAAATCCCATCTTCCCCTGTGGGTTGAGTGGTGTCTGTGTACCCCAAGGGTGGGGGAGGAAGAAAGCAGGTTGTTACCGTGTGCACATCCACTCCAAGATTTCCAAGCGGTACTTCGAGGGGCTACACAGCAGTTCCTGAATGGTCTTTGGTTCTGTGATATAAAGACCGTCAAGAAAGGGGCAGTTGAGGTCCTAAACAAGGAAAAGGAAAGCCAGGAAGTTTTAGAAAGGCAACATCAGTGAAAGGTTGAAATGCAGAGCAGTAATCACGCTCTCAGTGCACCTCCATTCACACAAGTTCCTGGCCGCCGAGCAGCCACCAGGCAGGTGACACAGACCCCCAGCCACGGACCATGGGTAGCGGTCTTGATCAGGCCCAGAGTTCAGTCCCCGTCATCTGCAGCTCCAGGTGCCCACCACTTCGCGTCCTTTTCCGAGCCCCTCTCGAGGCAGAAGCGGTAGTTTGACTTGGTAGCAACTAGGAGTTATGGCGAGATTCCGATATCTGCCATGGAGCAAAGGGAACCGGGAGAGGGCCCACGGGGCCGATCACCGACGGGGGAGAGGTGTCGCGGAGGGGAAAGGAGAAGGGGTGAGGGGAGTGCAGGTCACAGCCCCGTGGCCGCCGCCTGACCTCGCGGGGAGGGTGTCTTTACCACCGCTGTCACCGGCATTTGCTGCAGAAAACTCAAAGCCGGAGGCAAGCACTCCGCCCATCTGTCTCCCCCAGACCTGCGACCTCCTCCTAGAAGCCAGGATTTGTAGCCCCATACCCCCGCCGCCCGCCCCTGTACTCCTGCCGCACGCCAAGTCTTAAAGCATCCGCGGGACAAAAGTTCAGGCGCCTGAACTCCCAGGCACGGGCCACGGAGACAGCAAAGTGAAAGCCCGGGGCCGCCCAGGGAGCGGAGACGGCCTACGAGCCTCTCCCCGGGAGAGGCGCCACCGACTTCTGCAGCCCCGCCGCCCAGACCCCGCCGCCCCGAGGCAGCTCCCTGGGCCTCGCAGCACCTTCAGCTTCGAGAAAACCTCTACGGCCGCCTGGAACGAGCTGTTGTCACTCTCACCCTCGTAGCCGCCGCCGCCGCCAGTGCAGCCACCGGCAGGAGCCAACTCGGCCATGTTTCCCGCTCGAGGCCGCGCCCTGTCCACGCCCCCGGCTGACTGGCCGGCCCAGCTACCAATCAATCGTGAGCCTAGTGTCCCTCCCGCCTACCCGCCTGCGCCGTAGCCGGGGCATTGAGCAGAGACGCATCCCGCCGCCTCCTCCACCGTGCCTTCCCATTGGGCAGCGTCTGCGCCCAGGAGGCTGACCTCGAGGTAAGCGGGAGGCGCCGGGGCGAGCGCTTGGTCCCAGGCTAACGCGCTAGGCTCCCTCCAGCCGGCCCGGGGCAGAGGACGCGGCTGGAAGAGCATCCTCCAGGAGAGGGCGCTCCTGCCCTCTTCCCGCGGTTTCTCCGCTGAAAGATGAAGGGGAACCTGGGTGACGGGACAGAACTGGGACTTCAGCGTCCCACGTTCCAGCGCGGGTCTCTGTTTGCGTTTGCCCACACTCACAGCTGTAGTTAGAGGTTTTGTGGATTTGAATCTGGCCCAAGCTGTGTGTCTTTGGGCAGGTTACCTAACCTCTTTGTGCTTTCTTGCACGCACCTAATGTGGATACTGAGAGCATTTATTTACCTCATTGGGTTGCTATGAGAGTGGAATGAGGTAATAATTTCTATAAAATACCCAGGGCAATACCTGGCATGTGAAAAGCACTATGTACATGTTTTCTACTATTATGCTCCTTTCATCTACCCCTCCTCCAGTCTGTCTTTGACCTTCTAGAAGGTTCTGTGTCTCCTTCGTGCCCTGGCCACTTACAAATGTCTTTGAACCTCTCAGGCCCCTCAAACTCAAGAGTCTGAAATGACATTTGTCAGCCTGTCCTCTGCCACACCTCCAAAACCCCCAGCTCAGAGAACGCCCACATCCCAGGGACCTGCTGATCAGATGAGGTAGGAAGGAGATGGAGGGTGGCTGATGCTCAGGGAGTGGGAAACCAGCAGCAAGGAGCTGCTGCCAGCCCTCCTTGATTCTCTCCAGAGTCTGTCCCTGCTCAGTGCCCCATCCTGCCATCTCCTGGAGGGTGGCATCAGGGGGCAGGGCTAGACTAGGCCAGCAGACCTAGGGACCTGGCAGGAGGCGACTTCAGTCCTCTGAATGACAGGAGAGGGCTCAGCCATGTTCTGGAAGGAAGGGATGGGCAGGAGTCTGGACTAAGGAAGGGACCCCAGCCTGGCCTTGTGGAGCAGGGCCTGATTTCCCTAGTGAATGGTTTGGAATTCCAAGCTATTCTGAGAACACAGAGCCTCTACACTTGAGCTGAAGGATGCCCCAGCCTAGGGACCCAGGGACTCAGAGATTTGCAAAAGCACTGTAAGGTCCCTTCCCCCTCCAATGTGGCTGCTGACTCTTCTCACCACTGAAGGCTGTAGAGGGCTTTCGGGGTTTTGTTTTTCAATCTTTTTTCCCCTCTTTTTCTGTTTTTATTTTTCTTTCTTTTTAAAAGTTTCATTTCCATCACAGCCTCAGCTCAGACATTCAAATTCTTGTGGGTTTTTCTGTGGATCTTTCCTAGGACTAGGAAATTTGGCGGGAGAAACTATGGCAGTGTGGTGGCCTCCCCACCCTCCCCATATCCTCTGCCCCTGAAGATCAGGAAGAAACCAGCCCCTGTGTATTCTGGAAGAAGATTCCCCTTCTCCACCCAGCTCTATGGAGCCAGTAGTCTAAACAGCCCTTTCCCAACTCAGCAGCTCTATGGCACAGGATAGGATGTGGTGGGATTGTCAGGGCCTTGATGGGAGAAGACCATCTCAAAGGGTCACTCAGGTCCGTCCCCTGCATGGCCAGCCCTCAGCTCATTGAAATGGCAGCAGCAGGTCTCAGCTTCCCCTCCCACCCAAATCATGGTGCCTCCCAAGCCTCATCCACTGGAAAGACTGGGGACTGGGATGGGAACAGAGACTACTGGGCCTCTCTGGGTGGGTTAGAAAGGACTGCAGAGTGGTAGACGCTTCTGGAAATGTGGGCTCAAACTCAATACAAGGAAGCACTTCTCTCAGAGGGCACTGTCAAAAACACTAGCTTGGCTGCCTGGGAAAAGGGAGGGAGCTCTCTGTCTTGGGAAGTATGCAAGCTCAGGGAGGCAGGGAGGGATGTGGACAACCCTGTTAGGGGGCATGCCTGCCCAGAGCTCCTGGCTTCTGTGCAGGAGGCCTGGGAAGGTCAAGAGCTGAAGGATAATGTCCGCCTGAGAGGGGATGGGGCTGGGTGTGGGGGGCACAGATGTCAGCAGAGACCGCAGGGCCCTGCGCAGACCTGAGAACTGAACCAAACTCCTGATCATGGGGGAAACTTGGCCATGTGTCAGTGCTTGGAAAAGAGGCTGGAAAATGAGACCAGTTGACAGGTATTGGCCTCACTATGTCAGGGATGGGCTGGCAGCGAGCGGTGGTGGCTGAGGCAGCCAGCCACATGACGCACCTTGCCTTGTGCCTTGGGCACAGAAATGTATAGTCAACCAGGTGGCTTCGCCCCATGGCCTCCCTGCCCTGGAGCAGTGGGCTGCTAGTAGGAGCTGTACAGGGCATCGGGTGAGAGGAAGGGCCTCGAGAGCATCTTGGCCCCAAAGTTGCAGCTGCCATTAGCAGCAGACCTCAGGGTGCTGGGGGAATCTGAACCAAGTCCCACCCTAAACAGCCAATCAAAGAAAGTGGAAGTTCAAGGTTTACCTCTCCAGTAAGGAAGAGACTTCCCTACGTAGCTCAAATGGTAAAGAATCTGCCTGTGACGGTTCAATCCCTGGGTTGGGAAGTTCCTCTGGAGAGTGAGTGAGTGAAGTCACTCAGTTGTCCCTGACTCTTCGCGACCCCATGGACTGTAGCCTACCAGGCTCCTCCGTCCATGGAATTTTCCAGGCAAGAGAACTGGAGTGGGTTGCCATTTCCTTCTCCAGGGGATCTTCCCAACCCAGGAATCGAACCCAGGTCTCCCACATTGTAGACACTTTACCAACTCAGCCACCAGGGAAATCTCCTCTGGAGAAGGTAATGGCAATCCACTCCAGTATCCTTGCCTGGAGAATTCCACAGACAGAGAGCCTGGTGGGCTACAGTCCATGGGGTCACAAAGAGTTGTTGCAAAGACTTGGACACAGACTAACACACACAGACAAGGAAGAGAAGGCAGATTTGCTTCAGCTGCCTCTGAGACAGACTGAAGGCCTTGTTCCAAGAAAGGGGAGCTTTGGAGGGATGGAGGATCCCTCCAGTGCCCACTCCCCATACCCCTGAGATTTCCCAGTAAGAAAATGAGATCAAAGGACTCCTCACCACATCCTCTGGTGAGCACCAAATGCAGGCTCCTGAGAAAAGGGCACATGTCTGTGTCTGTGTGTGTGTAAGAGAGAGAGAGAGATTTCAGGGGAATAATTCCATTAGTTATGGGTTGAGGCATTCTGTAGAAGTAAGTGGCTGGGCCTGGCATTGGATCTGGGGGAAAAATGACACAGGGTGATGAGGCCAGGCTGAGGAAGGTCTGAGTTCAAGGTTCTCCAGGAGAGGCAAAGTGAGAGGGCTGTCTCCGCCCCGCCCCCCTGTCTTCCCTGCCTACCCTCTTCCTGGACCTCGCTCATCTGCTCCAGACTAAGCCAGCAGGCTGGACTGTTGGTCACCCATCCACCCAGGTGCCCAGGGCTTGCAGCCAGCCCTCACCATCTGTGCCAAGCAGAAGCCCACTCCAAAATAAACCATCTTCACGTGGATGGGAGAAGGGGTAGAAGACATGAACACAGGGGACCCTTACCAATGAGATTGGGAAGAGCCTCAAGGCTGCAGGAACCCCAAACTTTGTCATGCGCAACAGACCAGAAGGGTTCTGGGAACAAGCATGACACTAGCTTTCCTTTGGAGGGCTGCCACTCACCCACCCAGAGGCTCTGGCCAGGCACTGGGGTGGCATAAGTCTGGAGGACCCCAGAGGTGTGTCTATGGGCCTGACAGACATGGACCTGCCTGGAGAGGAGGCTTGGGGGAGTCTTGGGGTCTCTGGTCCTAGCCCTGGTTGGCTAAGAATATCAGCCTAGGAGCTGCCTGATGAAAACCATCAGGAACGTTCTCATTCTCGGCCTGTGTCCACATTGAGCGTGTCTGCTGGCACAAGAGGATGAAGCAGTTTCCCTGGGACCTTGGCCTCCTCTTTCTGTCCCTTCTGATCCCTACGCTGGGACAGGGACTGGGGGTGGGGAGGGGCAGCTGGAGAACCAGCCCTTGAGAGGGGCTTGAGAGAGCCCTTGGCTCTCTGGGCCTGGGACACCCAGGCAAGGCCACAAACCTCCTGCTTTAGGGCCCCACCCTCAGGGCCTGCGAGGGCCTGCGGGTCCTCTTGGAGGCCTGAGAGGCTTGTGGGGGTGCGGGAGGAAGCCAGGGTGCATGGGCGGGGCTGTCCCCACAAGTGCGCTCCCAGGCCCTCCTCTGGGATAGCCTGGGGGAGCCATGCGGGAAGGGGGTTGGGCTCCGAGGGGGTGAGCCGGGCCTCCGCGGGCGTTGGGGCGCCCTGCACTCGCGCCCTCTCGCTCGGGGGTGGGGGCGGGTCTCTGGGGGTTCTGCGCACGCGCCTGGCGCCCCCCCAAGGCTGATGGGGCAGGGGCGCGCGCACAGGGCTTGGGCGAGGCGGGGACGCGCACTTGCACGTTCGCTGGGGCGCCACAGCGTCCCCCCACCCCCATCCCCACCCCGGGGCGGCGTCAGAGGAAGTGGCCGGCGGGACGGCCCCCTCCACGGGGAGACACTTGGGTCTAGACAGCTTGGCAAGGCCGGCGGGGCTGAGTCACATGCGTCTGGAGCTGGAGACGCGGGCGCCAGGACTGGAACGTGAACGTGCCCACTCCGGAGGGCCGGGGAGGCGGGGGCTGGGGGAAGGCTCGACCTCGCATTACCGCTCGCTCGCCCCTAGGCCCACACTAGCCTCTGCCCCACGTGTGGGGTCCCTCGATGCCCACCTGGAGGGGCAGGGGCAGCTTCCACGGGGAGTCAAGCAGGGCCCACATTATTGGCAAGAACCATCTAGAATTTCAAAAGGGAAGGAGGCTGGGAGAGTGGCCCCCACCTGCCCCTAACCTTGCTCCCTCGACTCAGCCACATCAGCCACCTGGGACCTTTTTGTCCCCAAGCCACACTTGCTGCTTTCCACCCTCCTTCAGCCCACCTTCCACTGGCACCTTCCCCAGGGATGCCCACAGTCCAGAGGATGCCCATGGTCCTCTCCCCTGACCGCCAGTGCTTCTTACTACCCATCACTGCATCCCCAGCCATCATCCGGATTCTGTGTTCCCTTTCCCTCTCTTCTTTCCTTTATCTGTCTATGTGTCTCTCTTCTCTCTCTCTCGCTCTCCCTCCGTGGCTTGCTTGCTCAGGAACACCAGGTCTCAAGGAAGGAAGCACGACACAGGAATCTGGACCACCTGATGTATTTGGATCTCACAAAAGCATCTGCAAGAAAAGTTATTTAATTGGGACCAGATCCTCTGGGGTTTTCATGGCATTAAAACAAGATGGGTTTTCTCTAGGGAAGAAACGGCTGGCAACGGAAAGAGGGCGTGGAAAGTTTGCCTTTTTTCTTCTCAAAATTTGAAGAGGGAAAAGGCCACTGTACCTTTGTTTATATATGATAGATGCCCACACACACACACGGGCACGTGCGCAGACAAGCTTTGATGTTACTGGGACACATTGTGGAAGGCACAAGAAGAGGCCTGTCTGCTTGCTCTGGGTGTTACCCCAGGAGTCTGTCTTTGGCTGCAGAGCCACTGTTCTTCCCTGGGTCCTGGCAGAAGTCCTGGTACATAGTAGGGGCTCAATGAACTCATCTAATGACAGGCAGGGGGAGGGCAGGACTGGTAGCCCAGACCTTGACCCTGAGCTCCAGATGCATACACAGAACTGCCTTACAGATTTGACCACTTGGCTGTCTGATCACCCACTTTACACTCAACAGGCCAAGAGCTGACCTCCCAAGTTTCTGCCCCGGGCTCACTCAGCCTTCATTGTTCTGGCTCCACCAACTTCTCCCACTAGCCACCTCACACCCTGGGCCAGACTCAAAGACCTCTCCAGAGAAGAATGCAGCTCCCTCCACACTGGCTCCCTCCTTCTGCCCTTGTGCCCTCAATAAGTCTGTGCTCCACCCTGCAGTCCAAAGGATCCTTTTACAATATAAGTCAGATCACAACCTATGAAATGGGAGAAAATATTTGCAAATGATGTGCCCAAGGGCTTACTTTCCAAAATATACAGAAGCTCATATAATTCAATAACAAAAATATAAACAGCACAATCAAAAACTTGGCAGAAGCCTTAAATCGAGAAATCTCCAAAGAAGACATACAGATGGGCAATAAGCACATGGAAAGATGCTCCATTAGACAATTATTAGACAAATGCAAATCCAAACTACAATGAGGTACCAACTCACACCAGTCAGAATGGCCATCGTTAAGATGTCTACAAATAATAAATATTGGAGAGAGTGTGGAGAAAAGGGACCCCCTCCCACTGTTGGTGGGAAGGTAAATTGGTGCAATCACTATGGAAAACAGTATGGAAGTTTCCCAAAAAAAAACTAAAAACAGAGTTGCCATATGACCCAGCAATCCCACTCCTGGGCATATACCCAGATAAAACTCTAATTCAAAAAGATATACATACCCCTATATTCATAGCAGCACTATTCACAATAGCCAAGACATGGAAACAACCTAAATGTCCATCGACAGATGAATGAATAAAGGAGATGCAGCATACATATATAAAATATATATATATATATATATAACTCAGCCATTAAAAAGAATGAAATTCTTTGCAGCAACATGGATTTGCAAGCATGCATGGCCCTAGAGATTTTCATACTAAGAAAGAGAAAGACAAATGCCATATGATATCACTTATATGCGGAATCTAAAATACGAAACAAATGAACCTGTCTCTGAAACATAAACAGACTCACAGACATAGAGAACAGACTTGTGGTTGCCCAAGGGGGAGGAGGGAGGGAGAGGGAAGGATTGGGAGTTTGGGATTAGTAGCTGCAAACTATTATATATAGGATGGATAAACAACAAGATCGTACTGTATAGCTGCTGCTGCTACTAAGTCGCTCAGTCATGTCCAACTCTGTGCAACCCCATAGACGGCAGCCCCCCAGGCTCCTCTGTCCCTGGGATTCTCTAGGCAAGAATACTGGAATGGGTTGCCATTTCCTTCTCTGTACTATGTAGCACAGGGAACTATATTCGATATCCTGTGATAGACCATAATGGAAAAGAATATGAAAAAGAAAAACTATATGTGTGTGTGTATAACTATACATTTTTCTGTACAGCAGACATTAATACAACATTGTAAATCAACTATACTTTAATAAAATTTTTTTTAAAAGTCAGATCACGTGTAGCTCCTCTGCTCAGAAATCCACAGCAGTTCCCTGCTTCCTTCAAGGTCGAAGGCGAAGTCCACTGGCCACACTTTGATGCACTATCAAGCTAGCCCTGCAACCCTTCCCCAGCCTCACCTCTCACTCAGCCTGCTCCACCACACTGGTTTCCTTGCTGGTTCTCAAAGTGGGCCAAAGCTTTTCCTGCCTCAGGGCCTTTGCACTGCTGGCCATCCTCCTCAGGGGGTTCCTTACTGGAGCCCTTTTTGCATGGATATCTCCTTTTTACTCACATCTCAGCCCAAACATCAGTTTCTCACAGTCCTCATCCTGTCGAAAGTGTTTCTTCTACAATCACCATGGCCAGCCCCTTTCCT
The DNA here is from genome assembly GCA_006408585.1 of Antidorcas marsupialis. Lineage (NCBI taxonomy): Eukaryota > Metazoa > Chordata > Mammalia > Artiodactyla > Bovidae > Antidorcas > Antidorcas marsupialis. The sequence goes on along the minus strand of SJYB01005845.1, from coordinate 74,545 downwards.
TCTGATGGTGTCCTCATGCACCTCAGTAGACAGCACACTCTGTGAGCACAGGGAAGCTGGCCATGTGGTTCACCACTGTACCACACACCGTGCGTGCCAGGCATGGTGTCTGGCCCACCGCAGGGGCTCAGGAATGTTCTGTGAGCAAAGATCTATTCTCCAATCCTCCCTTGACAGGAGAGGAGCTTTCCGCTGTGCAGTTCTAAGGAGGCTTGAGGGACGAAAGGGCATTGCTTTGTCATCCTCTAGGCTGCCAATTTGAGTGAGTCCTGACTCATAAGAGTATGTGTGTTCTTGGGGGGCAATTGCATGTAGACAGTGGGCCACGTGGAAGGGAAGAATCAGAGAAGAAGCAAGACTCCCTTCCTAGCCCTCAGAACCTCGAAATTGTGCAGCCAGAAGCAATTGTGATCATCTCATCCAGTTTCTATACGTCCCTTCCACTTCTCAGATTCTAGAACTTTCTAAAGAGACCATATCCACCACAACGAAATGGGGAGACTGAGGCCCTGAGCAGGGAGGCTTCCTCCTGACATCACATGGCTGAGCTGTCCGGGCAGAGCTGGGAGACCAAAACCCTTCCAACAACCCTCAGGCTACATCTCTGGTTCCTGGAAAATCCAGACACCAGGCTCAGGGTTAGTGTTGGCCTGGGGCCCTGCCTGTCTCAGCCCAGTCCACGAGCAAGCTCTGTGTGCCGGCTGTGCTCTGTGAGGGTGGCTGCAAGGTTCCCACGATGGCCAGGCCCCTAGATACTGGACAGAGTAGATGGCCAGGTGGCCGATGAGCCCCCAGTGGGAGAAGGACAGCGAGGACAGGACTCCATGGGACTGGGGGGCTGAGAGTGCTCCAGGCCTCGCCCCTTCCTGCCTAGGTGGGTAGGAGCTTAGGCCTCCCTCCTCCAGGCCACTGTGCCAAAGAAACCTGGGAACAGGCTTCCCCCACCTCCAGCCCAGCTAATGGGAACCAGATGGCAGGATGTTTAGTCAGCGCCTGGGGAGCGGCGCGAACAGGGGAAATGGGTTGGGGGCCAGAATTCCAGAATCCATCCCCAGGCAGGGGGAGGGTCAGACCCAGGGCTCCCACCAGTCCATCCATCTCCAGGGTCCCAACTGGGTCCTACCACGTCCTCAAGCAATGCCCAGATTGGGAGGCAGGAGACCCGGTCTCCGGCATCAGACTTGGGCCAACCCTACCCCCTCTCGGTTCCTTCTCTGTACTGAGCGGGGAGGGATTGGGCTCAGTGGTCCAGGTTCCCTGGGCAAACCCTGGCCTCCTGTGCCTACGTTCTTCCCATCCCCCAGCTTCAGCAAAACGTTAGCCCAGGATATCCTGTGTCACCTATGAGTACACAAGCAGATGATGGCTTCACCTTTGGCTCCCAGGGTGCTTGATCACAAACCCCAGACTGTCTCTGTCTCATGGTCCCAAATTCAGTTCTTAACCCAGAGCCCCAGATAGGATGGCGGATCCTGTGTGGCTCACGTGGGACTGTTAGGTGGCCCAAGGGCTCTGGGAAGGCAGTGACTGCTGTGTCCTCACTACATCTGGCACTTGGGACTCAGGCTATTCCCCAGGCACAAAGGAAGACTCACTTGTGGGGGGAAATCTGTGCCCCCTGCCCCATCCTAGGTCTCACACAATACTTCCCGGCCCCAGACAGAAAACCTTGAACCCCAGATAGCTACAGGACACTCCTCCTCAAGCCTTCCTGGCCCTGTTCCTCACCCCTCCCCCTCTCCCCTCCACCCAAGCCTTGCCCACAATTAACTCATTTTTTAAGATTGCTTCCAAACATAAGTCAATGCTGGACAGAGCTGTAGGAAAAGCTTCCTCAAGGCTGGCCCCAAAGAGCCATGTGGTGAGACCCGGCTGCTTTGCCAGCCCCCGCCTGCTGCCACAGCTGAGCCTAGAGCTGGGGCCCTCTGAGGGCGGGCCAGGGAGCCTGTGGTCAAGACACCCTTTCTTTGCCCCTGCTCTCAAACCCCATCCCAACCCAGAGGGACCCATCTGCCTGATGTCAGCAGTCCCACTGGGACCTGGAAACTGTTAGCCAAGAAGTCTGTGAGGACCTGTGAGATGGCCTCACCCAGGTGGCTGCCAGGTTGCCCCAGGCCAAGGGTTACCAAAGAACCCGGCTGCCCTGGTCCACACACACTCCCATGTTGGGATGAGGGCATGGGGGGTGCCTGCAGGGTGTATGTATACCCGCTCTCCGTTTTACCAAGGAGGAGGTGGAAGCCTGGAGGAAAGGGAGCTGCCCAGAGGTGGGGGGCACTGGGGCCCCATCCCAGCTCTGCCCACGGGTTCTGTCTCCCCTGGAATTGGGAGGCCTCAGCATCGGCAACTGCATCAGAGTGGCTGGAGCCACCATGGTTCGGGTGGCCTGGGAATCTGCCCTGGCTCCCAAGGACATTGGAGGCCCTGGGGTGTGTTGTTGGCTCTCAAGGCCCAGACCCTCTCTTTTCCCAGACACTGAGGTAGGACCTGGAAGCCCGAGGTGGGCAGCCCCATCTGTGGTGGGCCTTATAGGTCCCCCTGTGTACAGAGACAGAAGCCTTATTCACGGGGGCCACTGGGTCAGGGCCAGTGGAGAATGAATGCAGGCTTCTCAGAAAAGGAGCAAGAGTGCTCAGGTCCAAGAAAAAAAAAAATCAATCTCTCTTTCTCCTCAGATGAGAGCAGTGGACTTTGCGAGAAGCAGGAGGCCAGGCCTGGGGAGGCGTTTATTGGGGGACAGCCTTCCTGGAGGAGGGCCGGGCCAGGTAGGGGAGGCTCAAAGCACTGTAGCTCTGGGAGCCAGACTGTCACCTACTGCCCCACTGGTGTTCCATCCTTCCCAGGCTTTCATCTCTTTTGCCAGCTCCAGCGGCCATGAAGAGGGTGCTACTCCCCGTCCTGGCTCTCTGGGTGGGGTGCTGCCCTGGAGGGGCCTTGGCCAAGCAAGTACTTGGCCCGAGAGGGCCCGGGGTTCGGCCAACCCCCACAGGGCTGACCACCCTGCAGCCGCCGCCACCCAGCACATCTGGGCCCCCAGACGGTGAGTAAGTGGCACTAGCAGGGAGGCTGGCATGATGGCACTCTCCCCCACTACCGGGACCCCCCACCTCCAGGGCTGGTGCAGAGGGAGAGCAAGCAGATTCACCCTGAGGCTGCCCACCTCATGACCCCCCATGAGTGTTCCATTCAGGACCACAAGGGACCCATGAGCCTCAGGGAACCCATTCCTGGAGGGCAAGGAGACATGGTGGACTCTGAGAGGCCCTTGTGCTGATTGCCCATAGTGGGGACAGGGGAGAGAAGACACCCCTTTGCCAAGAGAGGCTGCTGCAGCTGGATCTGGAAGAATGGACCCAGGTTTGCTGGTTGGAGAGTACAGTTGGCTGCCCTAATGCCTACCAAGGGGACCAGGAGAAGCATGGGAGGCCAGAAGCGGAGGCCCCGCCCAGGCCCAGGGGTGGGATGGGAGGGGCCCGTGAGGGGACCCAGTCCCCTACCCACTGCAGACAGCAGGACTTGCAGGACAGGCCCATGGTCAGTGCTGGTTGAGGAGGGGCTACCATGCTGTGAAGGGCTTCCCCCTATTGCTCAGCAGTAAAGAATTCATCTGTAATGCAGGAGACCTGGGTTCGATCCCCGGGTGGGGAAGATCCCCCTGGAGAAGGGCATGGCAACCAACACCAGTAATTCTTGCCTGGAGAATTCTGTGGACAGAGGAGCCTGGCGGGCTAGAGTGAATGGGGTCACACAGAGTTGGACACGACTGAGGGACTCAGCATGCACCATGCAGTGGAGGGGAGGCCTGGGTTGGGAGACTATTATCCCCATTTTGCAATGGCTGACAGCCCCTCAGAGTGGCCTGTACGCTCTCCTCACCCTCAACACCTCCTCTCCCAGTAGGCACTGGGGCCTCCACCTCCAGGAGCAAACTGTGCCATGTGGCAGCGACCCTTCATCTTCCCAGAGGGGATCCCTACCCTTCCCTGCCCAGGAAGAAGCCACAAGGAACTAGAGACAGGAGCAGGTCCCACCTCTCTGAATAGGGCAACTGAAGGTCTCCTGGGCCCACAGTCATGAGCCAAGGACCTGCTGGTGCCTTGTCCCTGAAGGATCCCTGGGAGTTCTGAGAAGCAGGCAGGATGACACAGCCTGCTTATCACATTGAGAACCTCTCTCCTAATCGGGGTCCCCCACTCTGGCACCGTGAAAATGTGGGTTGGAGATCAGGGAATCTCTGACACTTGGTGGCTTTGGGTTGGTGACAGAAGGACAAGAGCTCCTGAAGAGAGGGAAAAAAAGGCAGAAGTGAGGCCTGGGGAAATACAGGAGAGAGGCATGCAGGCCAACGGCTTATCTCCCTCCTCGGGAAGGAGGTGTTGCCTCCCAGGCACACAGGGGTCCCACCCCACACTGGCTCCTTCTGCAGGTCAAGTGCGACCCATGCTCACGAATCGGAGCTTGGACAGGCCTGACAATGGGCAGCTGGACAGGCCACTGCTGTGGCCCACCTCCAAGGAGGGGGCCTCCAGAGCCTCCACCCAGCCCACATTCCCTCGGTGGAAGATCCTCGCCAGACCCGGGCTGACCCAGAGGACGTCGACACAGCAAGCAACCTGGGAGCACAAACAGGGCCACAACCATGGGGCCGGCACCGTGCAGGTCCACCCCCAGGCCACAGATACAGCCAGGCCTGGGGTGGCAAGAACCCCTCAAGCCCAAGAGGGTGCCATGGCTGCCAAGAAGGGCCAGCGTAGGCAGGTCAGAGGCCGGGAAGCCAAGGAAAGGGGCCCAAAACCCCAGAGGTCCCCCAAAGGTGAGGACTGGCTTTGGATACATAGCCCAATCACACTGACACCCCCACCCACTGAGACCCCCACTTGCTCTCAGAGTGCCCAAGCTGAGTGCCCCCATCTGCAAGGCAAGAGGGCAACCCTCCCAAGGCAGATCTTCTACCCCAGCCTCAGGGTCCCAGTTTGGGCCTTTGCCCTTGGTGCCGAGGGCAGGAAGCCCAATGGCCTGTTTTTCTGGTACAGCTGGGTGAGTCACCAGCAAGTCTGGGGAGCCCCGGGGAAGACCTTGCTCCTTAGTGGGGCCTTGTTGCCATGTGAGCAGGCTGAGGCCTCATCTCTTATCCTCCAGGGGCCCCCCAGCAACCCAGGCCAGCAGGCTGGTGTGAGAAAGATCATGGCCGAGGCGAAGGGGGCAGCAACACCTCGGAGACCACAGGTCATGGGTGGAAAAGAGCTGGAAGCAGGCAAGGGCAGAGCCCTGGGCCTATAGGCCCAGGCACTGTGGAGTGGATCATGCCCTCCCTGCCAGCTTCCTGCCTTCTGGCGCAGGCGGCCATCGCCTGTGGCAATGTCAAGATGAAACGTGTCCCTGCCCTGTCTGACCCTGCCCTGACAACGCTTTACTTGGCAGGTGGGTGGGCCCGCTTTCCCACACCTACTCCCATGGCAAGGGTAGAAGGACATACACCTGGGTATCTGCTGCAGTTGGTCTTTGGTCCCCATGGCTGCCGCCCTGCCACGCCTGGGGACGACTCACCACCCCTCTGACCTGAGAGGCTCTGACTGTGTCAATCAGAAGAGCCAGCTCCTTCAAGGAGTCTGTCACTGCGGCCTCTGGCCTGTGTGGAGGAGGTACAGAGTGCCAGAGTGGAGGGGGACGAGGGGCTGGGAAAATGGCTGCCTTGTGTGTGTGCAGAGAACGAAATTGCCAAGATCCCAGCCCACACGTTCCTGGGACTACCCAACCTGGAGTGGCTCGACTTGAGCAAGAATAAGCTGGATGCCCTTGGTCTGCACCCCCACGCCTTCAAGGTACACAGCAGCCCCTCATCCTGGTCTCCTAGGGGGGCCAGTGCCCGGGGCATCAGTGATATAGGGTGACATGGTCCATAGCTGGGAGCATGGAGGCCAACACAGATCCTGAGGTTTCCCAAGGGACCAGCACTCTTGGGAGAACCTGAGTAGAGTTCTAGAAATCGCCAGACAAGCCTGGTCCAAGAGGGAACCAGGAAGCCATGATGCAACCCAGCCAGGGTGTCTGTGGGAAGGACGAGCCCAAGGCCACACCTGGAAGGCCCAGCCCCAGCCAGTGGCACCCCAGTCTATAGCTTGGTCTTCTCCTCTTACCTCCTAGAATCTGACGCGGCTGAAGCGGCTGAACTTGGATGGGAACTTGCTGTCCACAGTGCCAGCCTTGCCCACCTCCCTGCAGGAGCTCAAACTCAATGACAACCTTCTTCAGGGCCTGGAGCACAGCAGCTTCCAGGGTGTGAACAGGCCCCAAGGGGAGGGGCCGGGAGGAGGGGCCAAGCGGAGGCTCCACCCAAGGCAGCCTCCCCGGGGACAGACGGGGAGCACCAACCCAGAAAGGTGGCCCTGGCCTCCAGGGCCAGGGGAGTGTCTCTAGAGCTAAGGTGGGCAGCTCCCAGCCAGCCTTCTGAGCTCGGCAGTCAGTTCACCTGCCCCCTCGGCTTGCTGCCACAGGTCTCAGCCAGCTGCTGACACTGGAGGTAGAAGGGAACCGGCTACATGATGGAAACATCTCCCCCCTAGCCTTCCAGCCCCTGCGCAGCCTGCTGTACCTGAGGCTGGACCGGAACCAGCTTCGGACCATCCCGCCCGGCCTGCCAGCCTCCCTGCAGGTAACTACGAGCCCTGAGGCCACGAGAGGCGAAGGGAAGTGAAGTCACTCAGTTGTGTCCGACTCTTTGCAACCCCAGGGACTGTAGCCCACCAAGCTCCTCCATCCATGGAATTTTCTAGGCAAAGAGTACTGGAGCGGGTTGCCATTTCCGTCTGCAGGGGATCTTCCCAACCCAGGGATTGAACCTGGGTCTCCTGCATTACAAGAAGACGCTTTACTGTCTGAGCCACCAGGGAATCCCTGGAAGTGAGAGTCACTCAGTCATGTCCAAATCTTTGCCACCCCATGGACTGTATAGTCCATGGACTTCTCCAGGCCAGAATACTGGAGTGGGTAGCCTTTTCCTTCTCCAGGGGATCTTCCCAACCCAGGGATCGAACCCAGGTCTCCCACATTGCAAGTTGATTCTTTACCAACTGAGCCACAAGGGTAAAGCTGTGGCCAAAAGACTGGAGTGTCTGCCCACAACAGCTGAGCCAGCTGCCTGTGGGGGCAGTTTTGATGCTAAACCCACAAGGCCTCAGCACCAAAGGACCTTTCCTCTGCCTGATGAAACCTTCCTGGAACCCAAAATTGAGCCTTGAGGACCATTGTGGACCCACCAGATGTCCCTGAGCAAGGCTCATGCCTTCTCTGGGCCGCATGATCCTTGGTGCTTGGCAATGCTCTCTGAGCCTGTGTCTTGCAGGACTCTGAAGAGTCATGATACAGCTTGCAGGTGTCAACTGGGATCTTTTGCACAGCTGGCCACATCCCTGAGAGGGGCAGAGACAGTGGGACCTAGTGGAAGGGGGCAAGGAGCTGGGCTAGTCCACCACCGAGTGGTGGGTGGACTGCTTACAGTGAACCCTGGCCCTAGGAGCTGCACTTGGGCACAAACATCATCGAGGAGGTGAGAGAGGGCACACTGAACCACAGCCACAGCCTCAGCGTGCTGGTTCTCAGCAACAACCGGCTCCAGGAGGACCGACTGGCACCCCGTGCTTGGATCAATCTTCCGTGAGTACTGTGGTAGCCCTGGCACTGGCCAAGCTCTGCCAAGCTCTGCCTCTATCTCATGGGCACAGAGATAGAAGATGCTCACAAAGGAAGCAGAGAGTTATGAGGGAAGGCAGAGAGACTTCACGGGGCCTGGTGGGTCACCTGGGTCCTTGCCCAGGGTTCAGGGTGGCCTGGGCCCTCAGTCACCACCTGCTCCTCCAAGATTTCCATCTGGCCTTCCCACCTGACAGAACTCTCAAGGCCACAAAATCCCTCCTCTGCCCATGCCCAGAGGGAGGGCAGTCTAGGTGCTGCAAGCTGTCCCCATGCTGGGTTTAGCTAGGAAGCAACGGGGGCAAGAAGGGGCATGGAAGAGATGGCAGCCACAGGAAAAAGGCCTGTGACCTTCCTGGGGCAGCCATAACTAAGTACCACAAAGAGGGTAGCTTAAAACAACAGAGAGCTCTGTTCTCATAGTTCTGGAGGTCAGAGATCCAAAATCAAGGTGTGGCAGGGCTGTGTTCCCTCCGGGGTAGGATCTCTTCTGCCTCTTCCAGTTTCAGGGGGCTCCAGGTGCCACTTGGCTTGTGGTCGCATCACTGCAGTCTCTACATTTTTCACCTGGCTTCCCCTCTGTGTCTGTGTCTCTCCTCTTCTGTCTTATAAGACCACCTCCCATTGTATTTCCTGCCCATCCTAAAGCAGGATGATGTTATCCCAAGATCTTTCACTCACTCACATCTACAAAGACCTTTTTGCCAAATCAGGTCATATACACGGGTTCTGGGCAGCCATATTTGGGGGGGGGCACTAGTCACCCCGCTAAAGGAAGATGAGTCCAGGATGAGTTCCCATGATCTCATTTGGATGGCTGAGTCAGGTCACCAGCAGGAGGGGCTGGGGAACAGACAGGGCCTTTACAGGACTGGCCAAAGGGCTGGGGAGGGACAATCCTTGGGGTCTGAAGACAACTGAGGCAGGGCAGGGGTGGGGTGAGGGAGGGGTTGAGAGTCCGGACCGCCATTCCAGGGACCAGAGCCTCCTGCCCTGCGCCTTCGTGTTCCAGGAAAAATTTACCAGGACGTTTGGGTTTAATTATTCCTTTTTCCTCTCCCCCTCTTGCCAAGGGGGCAAAGGAAAGCAGACAGCAGCCTAGGGAGGGGCCGCCCAGCCGTGTTCTACTCCTGCCATGGGGCCTGGGCAGGGGGCTGGCGGCCAGTCAAGCCTAGGCCAGCGCCGGCCAGTTTTTCTCCGGCTGGTAGACAGAGAGGGGGCTGCTGGCTCGGCAGACTTGGGAGGCACCAGAGACCCACCTGCTTTGGACGGAGGATGGCATCCACTCCAAGACCAAAGAGCTAACCCCACCCACAGGGGCTGGGTGAGGGGGGATATCAGTGAGAGAAACCACTTGCCTTGCCCCAATCTGTTCTAGAAGCATCACCACCCTGTGCTCCTGTTTTCCCTCCCCATCAGTCTTCGGCTTGCCTTCAGCCTGGGTAAGGCCAAGAGGTCGAGAAAGTGCAGCGTGGGGACCACCAGGGAAATAGCTCTTGGCCCAGACCACTGGCCCCTCCGCTCGGGCTTAGGAGAGAGGGAAAGGAAAGGGAGCGGGTCTTCCATCTCCACCCCAAGGGCCAGCCTCGCTAGCTCTGCAGTGAGCAAGGGAGGACCCCGTAGACCTTTTCCCAGCCTCCGTGGACAGAGGGCACACAAGCCAGACAGGGCCTGGCCCTCCCCAGCTGTTGGGAGACTTGGTGGCAGCTGCCATCTTGAAGCAAGTCCCCACCCTCCTCTGGGGTGTGGACCAGGGGCCACCGACTATAGCTCCCCTACCCACCTCAGGAAGCTAGAGGCCCTCGACCTGTCCTACAATCAGCTGGTGCATGTGCCCTCCTTCCTGCCCCGGGGCCTTCGCCACCTGACACTGCACCACAACCGCATTGAGCGCATCCCCGGCTACGTGTTCGCACACATGAAGCCCGGCCTGGAGACCCTGCACCTGGCCCATAACAGCCTGCGCGAGGACGGCATCCACGGCGTGTCCTTCCTGGGCCTGCAGGCCTCCCTGGCCGAGCTGATCCTAGACCACAACCAGCTGCAGGCCGTCCCAAGGGGTCTCCTGGGCCTCCGGGCACTGCAGGTGCTGCGTCTGAGCCACAACAAGATCAGGTAGGGCCGCATCCTGCTGTTCCCTCACCCTTCCCAACCCTGGCCTGTCCCCACCTCCAGTCCGGGAGGGAGGCAGCTCTGCTGAGACCCAGAGACCCTGCCTGGCAGGCTGGCCATATGTTCTAGCCTGTGGACTCATCACCTAGGAGCCCCAGAGGCCAGCGGCAGGACTGTGGGGTCATCCTTCCCTGCTTCCATGGGCCAATCTTGATCACTGTGATTGGAGGCTGTGCCCAGAGGCTGGTAGAAGAATCTGGGCCAGGGGAGGGCGGGAGAAGTTGGGAGCCCCGAGTGGCCAGGTGACCTTCCACCCTGGGCCTGGTGTCTATGCCTGTGGGGCCATGCTTTCTTTCCTCTACCTGATGCCTGACTCTCCTCTCTTGGGTCTTGGCTCCTCCTGCAACCCCTCCTCCACAGATACGTGCCCCTGAATTCCATCTGTGACACACGTGTGGCCCGGGACTCCAACCTCATCTCCACGCACCTGGAGAACAACCTTATTGACCGGCGCCGCATCCCACCCACTGCCTTCTCCTGCATCCGGGCCTACCATAGCGTGGTCCTCGAGCCCCAGCAGGGGGAGGGGGAGTCTGCCTAGCCCCACTGCCAGCCTTCTCCGCCCCTTCTCTTGGGGCACTGGGGGTGGCAGGAGCCTAGGCCCAGCTCTGATGGATTGATGCGCCACTGAAAGAAAGTTCTAGAAGACCCTGCTGTTTCAGATGTGCCCACATTCCATTGACTGCCAAGGCCCCTTCACTCAGTAGATGGCCCAGCCTGGTACGGTGCTGGTTTGGACTTGAACATAATAAATGAATCTCATTCAAGTCCACTCGCCTCCACTGCCCTCCCTCCCTCCCTCCCTCCTGGATCTCAGCTGCCT
>SJYB01005845.1:21813-48631 GCA_006408585.1 Antidorcas marsupialis | reverse complement strand
TGGGGGGCCTGAGTGGGGCTGCCTGAGTGGCTCAGGCCTCTCTGTCCCCAGAACCTCCTTGAATTGAGGCTCCAAAGAGGGGTGCAGAAGGAAACCCAGGCCACTGTGCCATGTTAGCCAGGCCAGCTTGGCCTGGGGCCCCAGAGGGCTCTGTGGGTCAATTCAAGGACATCATCATTCCAGGATGGGCACCTTTAGGGAGGGGTGGAGTTCAAGAGATCCCAGGCTACGTGCTCTTTTCCCCAAAGGCCACACCCCGTGGGTACCTGGGGGCACCTCTAGAATGGAGAGAGCATCTCAGATCTGAAACCAAACAGTGCTAACAAGGTTGCCCTCCAGAGCTGGTCCCACGGGACCCCCTATTCCATCCATTGCAGAGTGGGCAACAGAGGCCCAGAGAGGGGCAGGAAACTGCCAACAGTGGCCCAGCCAGTCAGGGGCAGAGCTGGGGCCACGGGTCAGGGCTCCCGACTGACAAACCCGGGCTATTGACCCCGTAGCATCCAGGGAGCCATTAGAGGCACTCAAGTGTTGATCATGATAGCTTATGGTCAACTGCAGGGTGTGCGGATTAGTGTGGGAGGTGGCCGGGCCCCAGGCCTCTGTCCTAGCAAGCTCCCAAGATGGCTGGCATGCCAAGGGACCTGCCGAGGAACCCAGCAGAGTGCCCTGGAAGACTCAGGAGTGGGAGCCCCACCTCACCACTCTTTGGATGGGTCTGGGGCCTAGGCACATGTTGGCAAGAGCTTCCTGAGTTGGCTCTGCTCGATGGAACAGAAGGCCCAGGGTCCTCTGAGGCAAAGTCCTGGTGTGGGGCACAGAGCAGACCTTGCTCAGGCCTGGGAGATTGCTCTCACAGCTGAAGTCTTCTTAAGGGCCGCTCAGGTCGCCGATGTGGCCAGTCCCATGCACTGGGGTCTCCTGCTTCTGTGTCCACTCCCCTCCCTGGCCAGCCACCCTGTGGGGACTGGTTGGAATTGAGAGAAGCTGGAGATGCTCTGGAATGTGCATCCAGGCTCTCGTGTTCACGAGAAGGGATAACACATGGCCGCCCCTGTGTGCGCACAGGTGAGCGCCTCCTGGCCGCCTGCAACCACCTATACAATCCACACCCTGGTGGTTGGGCAGAGGCGCTTTTGTGCAGAATGCCCTATGACCATCTGCCATAGGCGCATCGAAAGGAAGGCACACGGCTGTCTCGCAGCCATAGGGGCCAGACCGTCGAAAGAGGCTAGCATTAGGGAGGGCTCCTGTCACCATGTAGCCAGCAGTTGAGTGGCCGCCCTGCAACCCTGGCTGGCTCACCCACTGGCCCATCTTCAGGTCTCAAAGACCCAGGTCATAGAAGGCATTAACCAGCCTATTGCTTTTAATGTCCTGCCCTGGAGCTAGGGCCTCACTGTGCTGATGAGGAGTCTGAGGCCCAGTCCCTTCAACTACAGGCCTGGCGGCAGTTCTTTGCCAGTTGATTTTAAGGGCCCAGAAAAGTAGGGTGCTAACCTTCTCACCATTGCACAGGATGCCATACAAGCCTTGGCCTGAATTTCTCCCCAGTCCCATCAGTGGCCCTGGCTCATCATAGAAGGGTGAATGGGGAAGGACTGGAGCAGAGGGGGTATTCAAAAGACAAGAAAGCATATCCTCTCTTTAGCGATATTCTGTAGTCACTCAGGACCGCAGAGGGTCCCTTCCAGCATCAGCGTTAAGTCCCAGAGGAGGAATCAGTCATAAGCCTTCTTCCCAGAGCCACCCACCACCAGCCCTCCCCCACTCCCTGGAGAAGCCCCAAGGAGACAGGCCTGTCCCAGCGGTCACTTGTCCTTGGTCGCCTGCGACATAGCCTGGGACAGTGGCCGGCCCCCAGGGCCACCCAGGAGCACATGAACAGCAGGCACAGCCCAACGCCCAAAGTGCCCATAGGGCCAGGCACTGTCTGGCACGTGCCCCCTGCCCCCAAGCAGGACCCTAGCCCCAGCTCCAGGGTCTCCAAAGCTCCACCTGCTAGGCCACTGAGCCGTTGGTCCTTTGGCTGGCATGTCTGGGCGTCCCCCTTCCTTGCGCATGTGCCAACACCCTGGATTGTTAGAAAAGGTCTTCCCACACCCACCATGACAGCTTCCCAATCGTCCCCATCAGTTACCCCAGGATGGGAGATCTTGGTCCCTGCCTTGAGCTGGGCACCCCTCTCTGAGCCTCTCTGCCCTGCTGGTGGGATGGGACACACCAGCCCAAGGGTTTAGCTCTACTTGAGGGGCTAGAGGGTGACAGTGACCTTCCTGGGGCCCCCTGCTATGAGCTGCAGTGGGGGGAAGGGGGATAAGCATGGGCTCCTGAAGGCGGGCACAAGGATCCTGCCAGCTCCACCCTCCTCCTGTTGGCTGGTTCCCAGGCCAGACAGTGCCCTCCCATCCCCTCTGTCCTCTCTGCTCATGTACTGGGCCCATCCATACTTCGATCACGCACAAAACCTTTTTGGTGAATCCCATCTTCAAGGAAGCCAGTGGGAGACAGCCTGGGGGGAAATGGGGAAAGGGTCTGCTTAGTCTTGCTCACTGGGGCTGTGGTTCATCTAAATATGAACCTTCTAGATAAGAGGTCCTAGGGTGAAAGCCTTCCTGCACCTGGAGCCGTCAGCCCCAGGGTCCCCCAGGACTTCCTTCACCCCCTCTGGGAACCTCCCCCAGGCTCTTGGAGCACCAGCCACAGTTCGGCCCTCTTTGGCTTGTCCCCCACCCTCTCAGCGCAGCCCAGTTTGTGCTCCTCGGTGGACTGGGATCTCTGACATCCCAAGCCCACTGAAGGTGCCAGGGACTCTGACGACTCCCCCTGCCTCTTCCTGGGTAACACATCCAATCTCAGGATTTAGGGTCCTGGGGCTCCACCCAGCCAGCTCACACCCAGCTCTCCCAGTCCATGGTGTAAAGTCCCAAGTCAGCAAAAACAGCAGCACAGGGCAGAGCTGCAGGACATGGGGCAGTGGGCTGGGAGAGGTCCCAGGCTCTACACAACAGCAAACCTGCCCCTGCATCTCGCCTACCAGCAGCCTCTAGAAGAATCAGATGGCCCAAAAGGGACACAGCAGTCAGAAGCCCGAATGTCCAAGGGATCACGGATTTGGGCAACAAAACTGGGACCTGAAGGAGCCGGACAGAGGGCAGAGGGAGACTGGCTCTGAGAGCCCTGTTTCCAGAGACAGGGGCAGCTGGGGAGCTGGGTGCCACCTCCATCCTCTCACAGTCTCAGTTCCAGCTTGGCCTCGATGGTGGTCCTAGGGATTTACAGGCCACCCCACCGCACAGAGGGGGAGCCCTGGGAGGGGCTGAAGGTCACAGGTCCAGCAAGACCACCTAGGCTGGCTGCAGAGGGCAAGCTCCACCCCAAGCTGAGCCCCCAGCCCCATGAGGGAGCAAGGCAGCCAAGGGCCATAGGTTCTGGGAGCCAGGCTGAGAACATCTCCCTGTGGAGTCTGGCGCCTGCTGTGAGCTAAAGGCTTGGGGGACCCTCCAGGCCAGGGTGACCTAATGGCTTTCCCAGGCCACTTCCCTGCTGCAGGAGGGGCAGGGCCATCTGTCCCCTGGGCTGAGGGGAACTATTGATGGTGGCGGCCTGAGAGATGCCATGTTTCCAGAAACTGCGTGATGCAAGCCTGGGGGCTCCAGACCCACAGGACGGAGCCTTGTTTTCCATCAGCGTCACCTCCAGCCTGAGTCGGGGAGAGGTGATGGGAGAGACAGCACTTCCTGCTAGCCCTGGGGAAGGCTGTTAGGAAATCACTTGGGCCTCCTGTAGCACCCCTGGAAAGTGACACCCCTCGCTCTCCTCGGGCTTTCTTCAGAGAGCAGGAGGAGGAAAGCTCTGGGGCGGAAAAACCAGGTTGACCTGGCTCATCTGCCTGATTCCTGGCACGGCGGAAGGCCAGCCCTTAGACCTTCCAGCCTTCCAGAGGTTTCCCAGCAGGATGGGGGTGTGATGGGTGTCTTCAGGGCTGTGGGGAGAAAGGTCTGGCCTGGGTAGCACCAGCCACTGGCCTGGGGCCAGCTCCTTGCAGCAGATGGGCTGGCTCCCTGTGGGTCTCTGACGCCCACATCCAGGTCTAGTCTATGCCTGAAGGCTGCAGGGGCACAGGACCCAGCAGGAAGGAGCCCCCCTGGCCAGCCACGCTTGGATGCCTGCTCCCCTCATAGCTGGAAGGCATGCTGAGGCCATGGTGATGGGTTCAGCGGTGGCTGGGGTGTAGACACAAGCAGGGCAGGGCTCACCCTAATCCCCACTGCAGCTACCAGCCCCTCACACAGTCATCCTCACATGCACGCGCACATGTCAGCTTCAGGAAGACCCAGGGATGGCACCCGTGCCCTCTCTCTGGGTGCCACCTAAGGGCAGACTAAAGCTGGAGGGTGCGGGGGATGATGGGTTGGAGTCTGAGAGGGAAGCGGGCAGAAAAGTGGGCACCAGCAGGGCTGAGTGGAAGATGGCATGCGTGTCTGAGTTCAGGTCGGGTTTCTTGGTGGGGCCAGACACTGGGCTTAGGAGTCCAGCATCTGTGACTTGGCAGCTGTGGGCCACACATCTATAAGTGAGTTCCCAGGGCCTGCCAGACCTCAGGGCCTGCTCCTGCCACCCTTGGCCTGGCGTGAATGCCTGGCATGGCCCCTCCATGTTCTCAGTGGTTGCCAGTGTGTCTTGTTTGGCTGGGACCTGGAGATATCCCAGTTAGAGGACTGCGCAACCTTTCAGAGGGCCAGACAAGGAGAGCCCTATTGGGGGGGCAGTCCTCACTCCCACCTATGGGCGCCCAGCCTGAGGCCTCACCGCCATCACCACTTCTTTCCGTTGCTCTGAGGAGGTGGAGCTCGTTGAGCTCAGAGAACCCCCTGATGGGGCCCGAGGCTGCCTGAAGTCCTCAGGGACATGCCTGGGGAGGCTGATGAAGGGAAACTGAGGCCTGGAGGCTTGGCTAGGCTGGGGGGACCGACTATGGGTCTCACCCTCTGTGTCCATAGTGAAAACCTGGGGGCCTGGCATCGCCTGAGGTGGGTACTTTTCTCTAGGTCTCCATTTTCTCTTCCATCAGATGGAACTTTGGTCCTGGGCGCCTCCTCCAGGCCCCTCTCTGGCTTCTTCTGGCCCTGAGGGACGGGGGTGTCTTTCGCGGTCTCTGACAGGTTTGGTGTCCAGCCAGCCCCCCCTCCCCTCTGCACAGTTCTGGCTGTTGAGTCTCTTGCCAGTTCTCTGTGGGGAAAGGAGGGCTGTGGCAGAAAGCCCGCCAGCCTGCCCACTGCTTTGGCCTGGCCAGGAGCGGGGGAGAACCAGCCAAACCTTGTCCTCTGCCCTGAGGGCTCTGGAGGCCTTCAAGACCTCAGCCTCCCTCTCCCTCAGAGTGAGTTTCCAAAAGAGCCCGCCTTTCCCCACCACACCCCACTTCAGCCTCTTTGCAGGGACCCCAGATGCACCTTGGAACCTGATTCGACTCCTCTGCAGCCTCCTGTCGCCCCCAGGGAGGGTCCCATGAGCCCACGCAGGGCCTCGGTGGCTAGTCCTGCCAGGGCGCTCCATGTGAAAGGCCCAGACGCAGGCCGAGGCTCCCTGTGGAGGCCCCCAGGCCTTTCCAGTTCCCCAGGCCTGGCCGTACTGCCCCACCCCAGCCATCCAAGTGGACGGTGGATCTCAGAGCCTCCCAAGGCTTCCGTGGGGTGTTCAAGCCCTGACTCATTCTCCCTGTGAGGTAGCGGCTTTGGCAGGGGTGCCAGGCGAGGGGGGGAGCAGCCTCCTCTGCCTCCTGCTCTGTCTCGCCCTTCTGCCTTCACCCTCCCCTTCACTTCCTCGTCTCAGCCCTGGGTATCCAGCCGTGCCTGGGAAGTCTGGGCCCACCCTACCTTGCCCTGTGCTTTGAGAACCTGTGAGAATGAAAAGGGACTTGTGGTCCATGTAGGCAAACCCAGGGTCTTCTCCCCTTAAGTGTGACCACGGACACTCAAGACCCAAAGGAGCCAGGAAGGCCAGGGGCTCCTCCAGCCAGGAGGGACCCTCACTTTGCCGTGTGACCTGGGAGGCAAGGCTGCTTTTCTGAGTCTATCAGTGAGGGCAACACGCTCAAGAGGATTGCCGGCCTGCTGGGGGCACTCTGGGGCTCGTTCTGAGGCTGAGGCCACTGAACCCCTGGCCTGGACACCCCACCCCCCACCTCAGCATCTGCCCACCCCAGCTGCTACAAAGGTGGGAGCCAGGACAGGTCACGTGACCAGCTATGAGGGGCGAGAGAGGGCGGCCAGATAGCGATCAATGGGAACCCCAGGGGCAGAACTGTTGTGCCCACAGGTCTGCAAGTGGCCACAGGCCCTCCCACTGCCTGAGGGTGGCAGGGCTCCAAGGCAGCAGCTCCCCAGGCCACCAGCCCAGCCCCACATCCACTGGGCCTGCCTGGGACCTCTCCTCACTTTGCAGCCAGCCATCAGGCTCGGGGGGCTCACCCCAACCCTGCTGAAGCCCCAAAGAGCCCCTCCCCTGTCCAAGACGGGCCCCAAGTGAGGGCCTCTGCGGGGTAGGGTTGAGGTCCGCACACGGGGCAACCCCAGACACTCTGTGCTTGGGTAATAAGCAAGGCAGGCATGTGTATCCCTGTGTCATACTTAGGAAAATAAGGCTGGAGCTTGCCCAGGAAATCTAGGTGAGGGGGCAGCCTCTTCGTGGACAAAGTTTTCTGCTAGAGGAGCCCATCTGGATGGGAGCAGCTTCTGCTGGAAGAGGAGAAGGCAGGCAGATGTAGGCACAAGGGGCAGCCTCGGGCAGAGCGGCTTTCCCTCAACTCCCACCCCCAGCCTGCTTCCCGGCCTGGGGACCTCCAGACAAGCCTGACCCTGCCCACCACCCTGGCCGTAGCCTATTCCCTTCCAGTGTCATTTCCAGGGGGCTGGGCCACGGACAGAGATCAGGGGAAGGCTTCGTGGGCCAGAGGAGGAAGTCAAGGCCCCCCAGGAGCAGCAAAGATGGAGGGGGATGCCAGGGTTCTCTCTCCATCTCTGGGATTCCACACATGGGCTAGGAGGATGCCCCCTCTTCCACTTTGCTCCAGGGCTAGCCCAGCTCTGCCCAGCATGCCCACCCTAGTGCCTTGGCCTCTTGACTTTCTTAGAAAAACGTAGGTGCACTGCAAAGGGGGCTCAGGCAGGAAAGGATTGACTCCAGCCCCGGTGGTTATCTTTCAATCTTAATTTTTCAAGGTCTGTTGGGGCAGAGGGCTGGGTTTCCCTCTCCACCACCTCCACTAGCCTCCCCGATCCCCCCACACACAGGCTGAGGCTGACTCAGTGTCCTGTGCAGGGAAGGGGGTGATGCATGTGTGTGTATGCTCATGCATTGGAGGGGTGCAGACTCACTAATGGAAAGACACAGCATAGCCCATGGTGGCCAAGTCCTGCCTGAAAACAGAGCAGGGCAGAAGGAAGCCAGCCACACCCCTACCCTGCCCAGGACCTTCTACCCACCCACACCTCCCTCCTGGCCACTCCAGCTTAGGGTCTGGCTGCCCTGGGGAGGTGTGACAGACATGAGGCCAGCACACACACAGAACCCCAGCCCCTGGGGCATAGGCATCAGCTGGCCTCCCCTGATGGCCCCTCCTCACCCTGGCTTTGCAGGCACGTCCATCATGTGGCCCCTGTGGCCTTTTGCGGCCCTGCTGGCCCTGAGCCAGGCCCTGCCCTTTGAGCAAAAAGCCTTCTGGGACTTCACCCTGGACGATGGGCTGCCCATGCTGAACGATGAGGAAGCTTCGGGTGCAGAAACAACCTCGGGCATCCCAGACCTGGACTCCCTCCCACCCACCTACAGCGCCATGTGCCCTTTTGGCTGCCACTGCCATCTGAGGGTCGTTCAGTGCTCCGACCTGGGTCAGTCTTGGGGGGATGGACGTGGAAGGCTGAGGGTGGGCAGGGAGTGACCTGGAGCTGGCTCAGGAATCCTGATTTCACTGTGGGAGGGTGTCCTTGGGTCTGCTTGAAAGCACATGGGGAGGGAGAAGAGTGTCCAGCCCTGGCCTTGGAGCTGCACCCACTTGCAGCCACGGAGTCCCCATGTGTGAGTCTGCATGTGCGCCCCTCTGGGGCTGTGGCCGTGGCCTCACACTGCTGACTGCGGTGCCGGCCCCCAGGTCTGAAGGCTGTGCCCAAGGAGATCTCGCCCGACACCACTCTGCTGGACCTGCAGAATAATGACATCTCTGAGCTCCGAAAAGATGACTTCAAAGGCCTCCAGCACCTCTACGTAAGCCCACTCTGACTCTTTCAAGGGGCTGGGAAGAGGCAGCAGGCCTGCAGCCCAGTGGGTGTGTGGAGGGGTGGGGTCCTGATGGGTGTGGGCATGCACTTGTGCAATGTGAGAGGGGACCAGAGACCCAGGGAGTCCTAAGAGAGGTTAGGAGGCAGCTGTGGCAAGAGCACTCAAGGTCATGGGCACATGTGCAATGTCAGGACAAGATAAAAGGAAAGTGAAGTCGCTACTTCACTTTCTTTTTATCCTGTCTTGACTCTTTGCGACCCCATGGCCTGTAGCCTACCAAGCTCCTCCATCCATGGGATTTTCCAGGCAAGGGCACTGGAGTGGGTGGCCATTTCCTTTTCCAGTGGATCTTCCACACCCATGGATCAAACCCAGGTCTCCCCATATTGCAAGCAGACGCTTTCCTCTCAGAGCTACCAGGGAAGGACAGGATCATCCAGCCCAATTCTCTCTGTTGGTTACCTTTGCATCTTATTGGCTCCTCCCAGCAACACAGTAAGGAAAGGTTGCATCGCAACCAGGGTGCAAGTAGGGTAACCAGGGCATGAGCTGCAGCAGCCTTGCTGGACCTGAGTGCCAGCTCCCACTGTGCATTTTGCCCACGAGCAGAGGTAGATCTCCTGGAGGCTGAGCTGGGGCTCCAGCATCTGTGAAGCCCCGACAACATGAATCACTAGCTCAGGGGCAGGGAAGAAGGGTGAGGAAAAGGCAGGCAGATGGGGAACTGAGGCTTTCTGTGCCACCTCAGGCCTTGGTCCTCGTGAACAACAAGATCTCCAAGATCCACGAGAAGGCCTTCAGCCCCCTGCGGAAGCTGCAGAAGCTCTACATCTCCAAGAACCACCTGGTGGAGATCCCTCCCAACCTGCCCAGCTCCCTGGTGGAGCTCCGCATCCATGACAACCGCATCCGCAAGGTGCCCAAGGGCGTGTTCAGTGGGCTTCACAACATGAACTGCATTGGTGAGCCAGGCCCACCCTGTGGTGGTCCTCACCCCTCCCCCATGGTGGCGAGGGTGGACAGGGAAGGGGAGGGTCAAGGAGGGGGGCTCTGCCCACCAGAGCAGCCGGGTGCCATGGACAAGCCGGCTGACCTCACAGAACATTCTGGAGGCTTGCCTAGGGTCACAGCCCAGAGCTGCCAGGGCAAGGTGAAGAGAAACCCAGGCCCATAATGAAAGGGCAAGTATAGAGCTGGCACAGCCTGCCAGCCAGGGGCCAGGTGAGAGAAGCTGGGTGGGCTCCCCTTGTCTCCAAGGGCCCATGCCAGGCCCAAGGCCCTTGGTAGTTTGTGGTGTTCAACAGCAAGGAGTTTGCAGCTTGTCCAGTAAATTAGTGGCACTGCTTTCAGGGGGAGATGGGGAAGTGGGTGCTTAGTGGGAGCCCCTTAGGAAGCTACAGGCCCCGAGCGTGTGGGGACAGATGCTTAGCCTTGGCTGCAGGGCTGAGAGAACCTCTCTCCTAGAGATGGGTGGGAACCCCCTGGAGAACAGCGGCTTTGAACCGGGAGCGTTTGATGGCCTGAAGCTCAACTACCTTCGCATCTCCGAGGCCAAGCTCACTGGCATCCCCAAAGGTAGGGAGGTATCCTTTCTTTCCCATGTTTTGGGGGGCAGCACAGGTAGGGAGCCCAGAGCCATCTGGAGCCACGCAGTGTACTCAAGGAGGGCTTTGGTCGCCCCTCTCCCCACCTGGGGCAGAGCTCGGCTCTGCTCCACCAAGAGTGAAATCGTGCAGACACACATACGCACACACAGGACCAGGCCTCCCCCACCCCACAGTCTCCCCTCCTGGATTCAGCTCAGAGCATCCTTTTTTCCTGGCAGACCTCCCTGAAACCCTCAATGAACTCCACCTGGACCACAACAAAATCCAGGCAATCGAGCTAGAGGATCTGCTCCGCTACTCCAAGTTGTACAGGTAGGCTGCAGAGGTGGGGTATCAGGGGGCCTTGAGTCTGCCCAGTGCACTGTGGCCCATGGACCCCATCACATCGTCATTTGTTTATTTATCTCTTCCCAGGCTTGGCCTGGGCCACAACCAGATCCGCATGATTGAGAACGGGAGCCTGAGTTTTCTGCCCACGCTGCGGGAGCTGCACTTGGACAACAACAAGCTGTCTAGGGTGCCAGCTGGTCTTCCAGACCTCAAGCTCCTCCAGGTGACAGCCAGGTTTTTCTAACACACAGCGAGGGAAGGGGGCAGTCGATGTCCCTGGGGCAGCTGCTGAGACCCTAGCTGTCAGTGCTCGGACCCACCACGGAGCAGAACGGGAGTTCGCTGTGCAGCTGGTCAGATGTGTGCTCTGGCCAGTGACTCCAGCTCCTCATCTGGAAAGGCACTGAGAAAGCAAAAAGGGAGAGTAGGGACCCCACTGTGGACAGCGAGGAGGCAGGGTACAGGGGTGGCAAAGTGGCAGGATGTGCCAGAGCCAGCCTGGTAGACACTTGAGCTCAAGGTCTCTTGGGTAGGTTCAGTTCAGTTCGGTTCAGTTCAGTTCAGTCGCTCAGTCGTGTGTGACTCTTTGCGACCCCATGGACCACAACACACCAGGCTTCCCTGTCCTTCATCAACTCCCAGAGTTTACTCAAACTCATGTCTATTGAGTGGGTGATGCCATTCAACCATCTCATCCTCTGTCGTCCCTTTCTCCTCCTGTCTTCAGTCTTTCCCAGCATCAGAGTCTTTTCAAATGAGTCAGCTCTTTGTATCAGGTGGCCAATATATTGCAGTTTCTTGGGTGGGTGGGATCCCACAAAGGTGCTACAGGCCCAGAGGCTTGGGAACAATCTGGGCAGGAAGTGGATTGATGAGGGGATCCAGAGGTCCTCTCAAGGTCTTCTTTGGCCTTTCTCTGGACCTCAGTCTCTGCCTACATGCCAGAAGATTGGCCATTCTTGCAAGCTGTCTAGTTGGGATGAATCCATCACCCAGCCCTGCAAGGGGATTGCCAACCTACAGCGGCAGTGCCCTCTAGTGGCCATATCCCGCCACCTCTAGAAAGCACTGTTGCAGCCCTCCAGGCCACATCCCTCCTCCCCACCCCATCAGACAGTCCTCACGCCCCCCACCCTACAGTCCCGTAGAGAGAGGCTTCGGGGAGTTGGGGGGGTGAGGGGGGACAAGTCCCCCTGAGGACTAGGAGGAGGAGGAGACCCTCAGTCCAGGGAACCCAGAGGAAGGGTCAAGGATTGTGTGAATCCAGGGTGGCATCCTTCCCACATCAACAGCACCATTCACACCCACCCCATTAACCCCCCATCCCAGCACCTGGTCACACACCAGTGCCTGAACACTGCTCAACAGCCCCCTGACAACCATATGTAAGCCGGTTGTACTCCTCCAGACAATGGAAGAATCACCTCCAGGCCCTAAAAGGGTTGTATGGATGCAGCACATAAACCCCTGAGGTGGCCAGGCAGGACTCGGCTGGCACGGAGGGCACCAGCCTTGTGGGTTCTGCCCGCTGTTTGGGCTCCTCAAGTGGGGCCGATTCAGGGATGGGGTTGGGGGGGGGCAACGGGGCCTGCTGCCTTGAGCCACGTCTCTCTGTCCCCAGGTGGTCTATCTGCACACCAACAACATCACCAAAGTGGGTGTCAACGACTTCTGCCCAGTGGGCTTCGGGGTCAAGCGGGCCTACTACAATGGCATCAGCCTCTTCAACAACCCCGTTCCCTACTGGGAGGTGCAGCCGGCCACCTTTCGCTGCGTCACTGACCGCCTGGCCATCCAGTTTGGCAACTATAAAAAGTAGAGGCTGTGGCAGCTGCTGCAGTGGCGGCCTGGGAAGGGTCTCTTGGGGTGCACGGCGTGTGTCCTGAAGGGGCGGCAAAGCAAGGGAGCCAAGCCCCGCCTTCGACCCCCNTGGTCTATCTGCACACCAACAACATCACCAAAGTGGGTGTCAACGACTTCTGCCCAGTGGGCTTCGGGGTCAAGCGGGCCTACTACAATGGCATCAGCCTCTTCAACAACCCCGTTCCCTACTGGGAGGTGCAGCCGGCCACCTTTCGCTGCGTCACTGACCGCCTGGCCATCCAGTTTGGCAACTATAAAAAGTAGAGGCTGTGGCAGCTGCTGCAGTGGCGGCCTGGGAAGGGTCTCTTGGGGTGCACGGCGTGTGTCCTGAAGGGGCGGCAAAGCAAGGGAGCCAAGCCCCGCCTTCGACCCCCACCCTCCACTCACGGCCCCTTGACACCCCCACCCTGGCTCCCAAGTGTGCAGGTGGGGCGTGATGCCTGGCCCCCATCACATGCCCCTTGACTTCAGAGCTGCCCCTGCCCACCTGCATCATACCCATTCAGAGGCGCCCCCCGACTCAACCAAGCTTTCTTCCCATTCACCCCAAAAGCAAATGATCTGAGGCTCCAGTCCAAGGTAAATGGTCCCTGGCTCTGGGGATCTCAAGGATGGAGACCCCACTAAGCCTACCCCACCTGCCAAACACACATTCCTCCTCAGCCCAGCCGGCTACCTTTTTCTTCCTCAGCCCCCCACCATCCTTCTGCGAGTTCATGGCCCCCCAGGGCAGCCTCCTGGGTCTCCTGGCCCCTGGACCAGTCTTGTTCAGCTCTGTCTGTCCTTCCCTCTCGTTTCTGACATCCTCGGGCTAAGTCTGCTTTCTGTTTCTCTGGGCTCTGCCCAGCCATTACCCAGGCAGGTGGAAGTGGGGGACAGCTGCCCTCCTTCTCTGCCCAGGCTCACCCAAAGCCTGGGTGATCCTTCCGGAGGCCAGCAGATAGGGAGGTGCTGCACCCCCTCCTCCACAGCCAAGAGAGGAGCTCTGGGCTCAGCCAGACCCTGAGGGTCTGTCCCACTGGAGTTCCCATCACGCTTCTCACTGCCCTCCTTCCCCCCATGATGGCTCAGTCTCCCCTCCCCTTGCCTTCCGGCCTCTGGTCTAGTAGGGGTTTCAAACCATCACACCCAGCTTGAGGAGGGGCTGCTTCTGAGGTTGGTTGTTGTCTTTCAATTAAAGAAACACTGTGCAATATGGCTGTGTGTGTGCCACCTCTCAGGGCGTCTGGGGACCCAGCAGAAGGGGGAGCCACACTAGGCTACCGCTGCTGGCTCTCAGGTTCTGCCTCTCTGTGCCCACGTCCAACCTTGGGTTGCCTACTCGCTGCTTTCCCTGCCTTCGAGGAAGGGTCCTGAGCACCCTCAGGTTGGAGACTAGACCTAGAGGACCTGGGAAACCAGGCAGAAGGCCCCAGGCCGCCCCCTTTCCCTCGCTTCTAGTCCCCTCTGTTGCCCGGTCTATCCCTGAAGCAGAGCTGGCTACAGAACACCAGAGGGAGCTGGTCTTGGAGTCTGGGGGCTCAGAACGGTATGGGATGTCAGCTGTGGGCGGAGCCATGTGCCACACCCGTGTGAGCACCAGGGGGCGCACTCCTAGAAGGTTCAGGCCTCATGTGGACAGGATCCAGTGCCATGTACAACCACCTGTTCTAACTTGGCCTAGGCTCCCAGTGGCATGTCCACCCAGTAGGTCCCCCTATATGCCAGCAGAGCCATGCCCAGGTGGTAGCATGCAGGCTCAGGCTCGCTAGGAATACAGCCGATGAAGCCGGGGGACATAGATCTGCCCTAGAGAGGCCGAAGGGAGGATAGTCCTCAGAGAAAGCCCCTTGGGTGGCAAGCCCATCGGGCTAAACAGGAGGCAGGCTACCTCCAGCCTGATGTCTCTACCCTCGTCCTGCACCAGGGTCCTGGGCACTGGGCGATGGGAGCCAGGGCTTCCCTGAGCAGCCATGGGCCACCAACGGAACACGAGAGCCTGGATCTGTGTTTGAAGCCCCTGTGTGGTCTTTTGTCATGCTGGTGCCCCCAGGCAGCTCGTACCAGCCCTGACTTGGCAGTCCATACTGGGTCCCTTCAGTGCTGGAGCTGCCCAGGCCCTCTGGGGTGGCAGGGGCCCTGTGTCACCCCTGACAACAACGCTCTGCCCCAGGGGTCTGGCATGGAACTGCCTTCGCCTTTTCCTGAAAGCCCTGCCCTCCTGAGACTGGAGCCCACGGAGGTGGGGGCCCGCAATGGATGAACACCACCCTTTCCAGGTTCTCAGTGTGGGGCCCTTCCACCCCTTGGGCCCTTCAGGAAGCAGGTTTTTCCTTTGGGGGACAGGAGGTGCTGTTCAGTGTGGTTGGCCCCACAATAGAATGCCACTCGTCGGCATCATAGCACTATTCTGGGCCATGTGTTCCATGGCCCCAGCGATCTCTGCTGAGCTGGGCAGGCTTGGAGCAAGGGCACTGGTAGGGGGCCAGGAGTCAGGGCCTCAATCAAGTCCCCTCACTGGCGGGAGCTCAGGGCACCAGATCCTGGGGCACGGGTTCAACTCAGCACCACCACCCCGCGCCCCCGCTGGGAATCATGGATGCCTGTCTTCTCTCCCAGCCGCCCTGCGCTTCCTTCCCTCCCCACCTCTGTCTCCCTTGGGGACATGGGTGCCTTGACAAGCCAGTGGGACCTGTGCATAATGCTGGGAGGCACAGAGCCGACCCCTGGGGTAGGGCCCCTGGGAACATGGCCCATGGACCTAGTGGGTCACCCTGCATGAGAGGTGCCAACACCCCACAGGCAGGACCAGAGTGTGGCTCTCAGGGACCCAGGGGACCACCCAGGCCACCCCACTATCCCACCTCCCCACTGCAAGTTCGGAGACCGACTGGAAGGGAGGTCTCCATAGCCAGAGCCCCAGGTCCAAGACCAACAGTCCTCTTAGCGTCAGTCGGCTACGGGGTGAATGGCAAGGTCTGAGATGACAGCAAGAAGAATGCGAAAGTGGAGAGTGACCGCCTTTGAAAAAAGCCTAAGGCCACATCTCTGGCAGCCTACAGCCTGCCAAGTACAGAGGGCTGCGATACTGGGCTGTGAGCTGGAGTGGGGAGTGATGGATGGGTGGAGGGGAGTCCAGTTCCAAAGGCACAGTAACCCCCAGGGAAAGAGGGGGGAGGGACTGGGTCCAGCTGACCTTGAGTTGGACTGCGTCCAGCCTGTCCTTGGGTACAGCCTGGACACGGGGTGAGAGCTGGAGAGGGGACAGGGGTGGTGTGGGGCCCCCTGGGGAGCTCTGGGCACACAAGTGTGACTTGCAGGAGGGGTCTGACCCTGAGAGTGAGCTGGGGCCGGCACACACACACACACACACAGGGCAATGAAAGTCATGGCAGCAGCTCACTGGGGGTGGGCAGTCCCGTGAACAGAGAGGCCACCAAGGGGCTGCCTGAGTGATCCAGGGCTGGGGCGGGGGACATTTCCCAGTCCTCCTGGCAGGTCAGGTGCCTTCTGGATGTGGCCGGGCCCAGCTGGAGCCTAAGCTCAATCCACCGCTGGGGTTTAGACAAGTTGGGGCTTGTCCGAGGGGCAGTCAGCCAGGTGTCTGAGGGCTGGGGCCAGGGCACCGAAAGTGACAGCCCCTCCTGAAGGGCCCAAGGGGTGGAGGGGCCCCAATCTGAGAACCTGGGGGGGTATTCATCCATTGCTGGCCCCACCTCCGTGGGCTCCAGTCTCAGGAGGGCAGGGTTTTCAGGAAGAGGCGAAGGCAGATCCACGCCAGACTCCTGGGGCAGAGTTGTTGCCAGGGGTGACACAGGACCCCTGCCACCCCAGAGGGCCCGGGCAGCTCCAGAACTGAAGGGACCCAGTGTGGACTGCCAGGTCAGGGGTGGTATGAGCTGCCCAGGGCCACCACTTTGACAAAAGACCACACAGGGGCTTTAAACACAGATCAAGTCTCTCGTGTTCCTGAACGCAGGAGTCCAAAATCAGAGTATCAGGAGGGCTGCAAAAACTCATTCCTGCCTCCCTCTTAAAAGGACACTTATCACAACAGGTAGGGCCTACAGCCTGAGATGGTATGGCCCCTGCAGCCTGGGGTCTTCTCTGCCTGGTTGTCCTGGTCATCCTTGCATCTGGGCCCCGGGGGGCACCCGCTCATATCTGGAGCTGGTGGTCAAGCTGGGTTTTCATTGAGATGGGTGATGGGGTGCAAACCTGACCCAGGCATCCACACCACAGAAGAAGAGCCCCGAGTGCTCTGAGTGTGTGTATGAATAACTGGGTGCATACAAATTGTGCACGAGTATGTGACTATGCGTGAATAATTGGAGATGAGAGAGTAAAGGTGTGAGAATAACAGGATATGTGTGTGTGGGTGAGTGAGTATGAGTGAGCCCTGTGAGGTAGTGAGTGTGGCTATGAGGAATTGTGGCTGAGCAATTGTAAGTGTGCACATGTGAGGCTGTGACCATGGGTGAGCTTTGGTGTGAATGTGCATGCATAAGTGTGCATGTGTTCTGAGTGAGCAAGTAGGAACGTCAGCATGCGGGAGCATGTGTGTCACTGTGTGTGCATCAGCATATGTGAGTGGCAGGGTGTGTGAGCATGTGTGTGTCACCATGTGTGTCTCAGTGTGTGTGACAATGTCATCATGTAAGAGTGCGTCCACATGCAGGAGGATGTATGTCAGCATGTGTCAGAGTGTGTGTGTGTGTGCATGCACGTGCACCCACATGGAACGTCTTAAATGTACCAGATCTCAAGAGCTGTCCGGAACAGTTACTTCTTGCAGGAGGACAGACTGTGACAAGATGGGACTGTCCCCTGACCTGGGGAAGACCTCCTGCAGTGCTTTTGTGGCCTTTAGGTCCTGCCATCTTGGCACCTCTTCCCCGAGCTCCCAGCACCATTTTGTCTCCTGCGACCTTTACCCCAAGTGCCATGTCTTGAGTTCAAGCTCTGCCCACCAGCTCCCTGCGTCAGGGTCCCAGCCACACCCCCAGCGCCCAGCCCAGGCCTGGCACTCAGGATACCCTTGGGCCCTGTTTGTCCGAGGCAAGAAAGAATTAGTGGTTGTGTCTGGGCCTTGTGTCCCTGCCTGCTCGGGGGTGGTGATGCTCCCTGTGGCCTGGCACTTGTCTTCCGTACACTCAGCCCCTGTCCTGTGCCACCCCACCCTGTGGCACTCTGCCCACTGCTCCCAATCGGGGTGTGGAGGCACTGACTGCCCCTGGGGTTTGGGCAGCTTGGGGCTTTAAGGACAGGGGGCAGGGCTGGCCAGCTCCTACCTGGCCACTGGGTGGCCACGGGCACACACTTGAGTCTGTCTGCGAATGTCACTAGGTGCATTTGGCCATACAGTGGTGATGGGGAGAGGGGCTCTTCTCACTAGAGTTTGGTCTGTGTGTCTGTTTCCACATGTTTGTGAAGGTGTGCTCTTGTGTGTCTGTCTCTGGGTGTTCACCTGTGTGTTCACCTGGGTGTTCACCCAGGATCACCCTGGGTCCTGTATGATGGTGTTTGTGTGATAACCTTTGGGGTCATCGACTTTGAGATCCTGTCCCAAGCTCTGGCCAGGAATACTGTTTAGATGTCTTAACTTCCAACCGTTAGCAGGTAGTTTCCTAAGAATAACCAACACCTCTGAAGCTGCGGGGTGGGGGTCAGGGGCCAGAGAAGAGCAAAGACCCCCACATTACAAGTCAGCAACTCAGCTTCACGCCCCATTTGACTGTCAAGGAGACAGACTCCGGGCGGTGCTCTGGAGAGGGAGAGGCAGCCTGCCGCTCTCTGCACCCTTTCTATGAGCTCCCTGGTGCCAGGGTCCCCCAGTACCCAGCCTGCGCCACCCTCATCCTTGGCAGCCGCCCTCCGGGGGTCACTGCCAAACCGAGAAGGGCAGGCACCCCCGCGCGTCCTGGGCGCACACTGGGTGCGGAGCTCCGGAGTCCCGTGGCTTGCGCCCAGCGGCCCCCGAGCCGCGCGCCGCCCCCCGCGCCGGCTCCCTCCTCCCTCCGTTCTCCTCCCCCCTCCCGCTCCCTCTCTCCTCCCTCCCTCCGGGCTCAGAGCTGCGGCTGGAGCCAAGCGCGCCGCGTCGCCTGCCGCTGCCGCTGCCGGTGCAGAGCGTGGGGAGCACTCAGCCGCAGCCTTTGGCCGCCGCGGAGGGTCGTGCCCGCGCCCCCGGCTAGGCCGCCCCGTGCCCGGGCCTTGCGGTCCCCGGAGCCGATCGTGGCCCGCTGGGCCGCCCGCCCGCAGAGACCAGAGACAGCGCCCACCTGAACCGAGGCCGCGGGAGCGGCCGTGCCCATGACCGGGTAAGTGGTGCCCTAGACACGCGGCTGCCGCCGGGGTGGGCGCGGGCGCAGGCGCGGGCGCGGGCGCGGGCGGAGCGGGCGGCCCTGCAGGTGGCCCGACCCGCAGGTGAGGGGACCCAGATCCCCGCTCGGAGCCACCTGCGCCCCGCGTCTGGCCTGCGTGTCCTTGTGGCACCGCGGCCGCGCGTCACTCTCGGGGGCCCTGGGTGGCCAGGCGGACAGCGCTCCGCAACCTGCGCCCAGCGCCCCGCATCCTACGCGCACGCGCATCTGCGTCTGGGGAGAAAGACCGCCGGGGGCTGCGGGCGGGTCCAGGAAAAGGAGGGGTGGTCGCACAGCCCGAGGGTGGGTGCCGGATCTGGGCTGGAGCCGGTGGCATGCACACGCACCTTCTCGGAGCCTCTAGGCACCCCTCCCCCACACCCCCGCANCCCCCCTCACCCCGCTGGAGGCTGGGAGCCCTGGGTCTCCTCTTTGCTCTCTGTCAGACTTGGTCTCCTTCCTGCCCCTGGCCCCTTTAGGGCTTAGCGGCCTGATCAGCTGTGGATGGGTGGGGGCCCGGCATGGGGCTGGGAGGACCAGAGTCAGCCTTGGGGAGCCCAGGGCAGCGGTGTGGTGAGGGGCTGGGAGAGGCAATGGCGATGCTCCGTGAAAGTACAGGGCAGGGCTGGGGCCCCAGAACCCGGCACTTGACACTCCTTGGGTCTGGGGCAGGGGAGTGGGGCCACTTGGTGGATCGAAGCTGAGCCTATTGGGCCCCCAACCTCAGGCGCATCTCTGCCAGCCACCGGGTCAGGTCTAGCCTGACCCCAACCATTCCAATTTCCCTTGGCTGCCCCAAAGAGTTGAGTGCCAGCCTGGGAAGTAGCCCCCCCCTTTGCCCCCCAGCTCTGTCCCTTCCCAACCCACTGGCGTCACCCTTCACCTATAGGTGAGCGTCTTCAGACAGGGACTGGGTAGTCATCTACACGAGGTGCTCAGGGTCCCAGCAAAGGAGGCCTGACTCAGAGTGGGCATGGGTTTCTGCATGGCATGTTTGCGACCTTGACCTCACAGAATCTGCAGAATCACCCAGGGAGGGAGGCCAGGCCCACATTCTTGTCCCCATTTTCCTGGCGGAATAATCGAGGCCCCAAGAAAGGAAGGGACTTGGGCTTGCATTTGCTTGGATGGGCAGGTGGCTGCTGGGGGAGCAGATCCAGAGGCCCTGTCATGGTTCTCACAGGGCATCTACTCTCTGGCTGAGTCTCAACAAGCATCACCACTGTTGCCATCACCCCTTTTCCCAGCCAGGGAGGCCAAGGCCATGTGGCTCCTGAGAGGGGAACCGGGGTGCAGACCTGAGTGGTGGGAACACCCGGCCTTCTCTGGCCCATGGAGGGAAGGGTTGGGGGTTACTGCCCAGGACTCTGAGGGTCTCAGTTGAGGCTCAGCAGAGGGTCTGAGGGTGGAGCCAGTCCCTGGAGAGCAAGTCGTTAGGAGGGGGCTGGGCAGCTGTGATCTGAGGGCATGGATTGTCCCCGCTGCTAGCCTCAAGGAGGAGGGCCAAGGACACAGGTAGTCTGGATCAGACCAACCTGGTCCATGCCTAGCGCCACCAGGTGGTCTGAGCGAAGGGGCAGGCGTCTCTGGCACAGAAGTTGGGGGCTGGGGGAGTAACACAGGCAGATGGAACCGGGGTGGCGTGGGAGGGGGCTTTGTGCAGAGCCAGAAGGGAAACCAGTCCTCCGGGGAAGGAAGCCCCAGAGGTTAAGAGCGCTGGCGGCTGGCAGGCGGGGACTGCAGCAGGCCCCAAGGGGACAAAGAAAGTGGCCAGAAGCGCCCCACTTTGGTGCCAGCTCTGGGCCTGCTGGTCTTTGTGACCTTGGCTATGTCTCTTCCCGCTGAAGGCCCAGGGAGCCCAGGGGTGGACCTTGGTGAACCCCACTGACATTTGAGGGTTCAGAGCTGGAGCTTCAGAGGCTGAATCATTTGGGAGCCCGGGGAGGCCAGCCGTGACTCAGTGTGCACTCTCTGTCAGGTCCAGAGCAGCCTCTCCCAGCGCGCGAAGAGGCAGTGAAGGGTGCTGGGGTCAGCAACAGCCTCTCTGCCCCTCCTCCAGCATGGCTTTTAGAGAGAGACCCTCCTCTCCTTGGTGGGCAAGATCAGAGGATCCTAGGCCCCTGGGGACTATGAGAGCTCAACTCCAGCTGGGACTCTCCCAACTGGGCAAAGCCAGGCCCGGCTTCCTCCTATCACCTTACAGAGTTGTCAGCATACATGTGGACTATGCACACTGCACTCCCTTCGGTTTGTAAACTGAGGATGTGTGTATTTAACTGGTGGCTGCTGTCTCTGTCAGAGGTCACCAACACGTCAACTATTGTCAGCCCTGACAGTGATAATTTGTGCCAGACATGGTGGTCAGGGCTTCCCAGACATTCTCTCACTTCAGTGAAACAACCGAATGAAGCAGCGACTGTTGCTGTCCCCGTTTTGCAGATGAGGCCACTGAGGCCCAGGGTGGTTAAGCAAGTTGCCCAAGGTCACACAGCCAGGAGGAGGTGCTCAAAGCTAAATTGGAAGGCAGGCCAGTTAGACTCCCAAGTCTGGTTTATGAGTGTTGCCACTGGTTCCGTCGCCTCTGGGAGTCTAGGTGGAACTCAGCAGGATGGAGCGTTGGATGCATGAGCCTATTCGAGTCAAGGGGGCTTCCAGTCCTGGAAATACCCTACACCTCAGACCTCACTGAGTCTGCAGAATGACCCAGTAGCTGGGCCCCCAGATAACCCCTCAGGGAAACGGACCAACTGTGGGGTTATATGAGTCCAAAACATGTTGGAGGCACTGTCTGCCCTTTAGTATTCTTCCCTGGGACCCCTCTAGGGCACCTCTACAAAAGTGGGTAGGTGTCTGCTGATACATGGAGACCTGGGCTGTAGCAGCAAAGGCAGACAGTTCGGTCTGACCTAGGGAGTGCTGCCTGTGAGATGGGCTCAGGGGGCCGGGCTCGGAGATGACTTTACTGGGAACAGCAGGCAGACCCTTGCACTGCACAGATGCTGCCTCACCCCCTATGCTTCCCCAGAAGGCCAGTTCTTTAGCTGGTACCCCAACTGCTGTCTATTTCTCCCTGCTCTGCCCTGGTTAAGCTGGCAGAAGACAGGCCAAGCGGTGCCTGGTTGCAAAGCCCTGCCTGTGCACCTTCCGTTGGGTGGGAGGTGCTGGAAGTGGGCCTGGGAGCACCGCTTGGAGAGCAGGATCTGAGCCCAAACATCCTCAGGACAGAGGAAAGAGGCTCCCTGCCAGAAGAGTCGGGGCTGGGTGTCATCAGGCTGCCCAAGCTTGGGAAGGGGATGAGACCAAGGTCACGTGGCTAGGAGGTGGCAGAACCAACAGAACCACAGGGCGAGGAGAACCGGTGCAGCTGCGGGAGTGGGGGTGGGGGGGGCAGAGCGGGAGGTTTCTACTGAGTCCCAAGTCCAAGGTATCTTGGGTCCACATCAGAGTCTTGTGAAGTGGGTGCTGTGGTCGTGTCCTTGGGGATCGCCTTACATAATGCTGTCCTGAGCCTGACTCAGTGTTCTGTAGGTGGCTCCTCAGTAAAGGGGAACCATTGTCTTCAGATGAGAAATGCGCTTCCTATAGCGGCCAAGGTTCAGTGTGGTAGCCACTGGCCACAAGTGTGAGTGGATGAAAATTGCAGTTGAAAATTCCAGGCTTTGGCCACACACCATGTTTCAAGTGTTCAGAAGTCACACACAGAGAACATTTCCATCAGTCCAAGATGTTGTGTCACCCCATGCCACTTTAAAGCCAGTGCAGACCGATCCTCATGGGGACCCTGAGTCTACTTCCACACTTACCAAGGGCCAGCCCAGATGTGCCAGCAGAACTGGGCAAACTGAATCTGTCTCCTGTCCTTGGCTTGGGATCTCTCACTGGGCATGCTGAAGGCACCTGAGCAGCTCTGGAGATGGGGGAAGCTCTTGGGCGATTTTTTTTTTAATAATGCTTATGTCTTTCATTTTAAAATAATGCTCTTAACATGCATGCTTTTAACAGAAAATTCATGCAATGCTGAGAAGTAGAAGATGTAGAAACAGCCCTCCCCATCCTATCACCAAAATGCCAGCCAGTGTTTCCCATTTCATTGGACACATTTCTGCTCTGTTTTCTTTGCATGGGCTATTTATTTTCACATTATTGTAATTATACCGTGGGCACCATTGTGGAATGTATTTTTTTTTTTCTTCACACGAGCATTTTCTTTATTGTAATTCTTTTCTAAATGATTTTTTTTCAAAATGAATATGGTTTAATTTTTTTAAGATTATGAAAGCAGTCAGTACTTATCGCACAAATAAAGTACTTGAACGAGGCAAAGAAGGAACAACACATGATGGTTCATTCATTCGACAGCAATTTCTCAAGCACCCAGGATGTATCAGGGCGCTCCTCAGGGCTGTAATTACAATTTTTAATGGCTGAATAATATTCTCTCAGGAGACTGTAATTCGCTTAATTATTTGGCTATTTGTGGAGATTCAGGCAATCGGATTCGTTTCACTCTCCTCCGTGAGGCTCTGTTGAGCATCTCGGCGGGTGACTCCTTCTGTCCCAAGCACAGAGTGCCCAGACGGAAGTTCGTTCTGCCAAATTCTGCTCCGAAGGGCTTTTCTGGGTGTCTGAAGGGCTGGCTCACTGCAGCCTTGCCAGCGTTAAGCTTTATAATCAAACAACCTGGCATAAATATCTAGGTCCCAAATATCTACTTCAGTTTTTATGTCTTCAATTATTCCCGAGGGTGAGTATTTTTCCACATTTATTGATTGTCTCTCTTCTTGTTGAGTGATTTGTTTCTTTTTTACCTTTATTTATGAAGGACCAAGTGTTTCCTCTTGCTGTTCTGGGTAAACTTGATCCGTGAAAGATACTGACAGTTTAGCATTCTGGTTGCAAATAGTTTTAAATCCCCTTTGTTCTTTGCCTTTTCACGTTTTCATGCAAAAGGTTAACGATTTCTGTCTCACAATGTTGTGTGTGTGATTCCTTCTATTGCTTCTAGGCTTACAGAATCCCTTACAGAAAACTGAGAACTGTCCAGAGCTATCTGGGTTGGCCCTATGTCTGCGTGTGTATGTGTGTGTGGAAGAGGAAATGTCAAACCACTCCAGTATCCTTGCCTGGAGAATTCCATGGACAGAGGAGCCTGATGGGCTATAGTCCATGGGGTTGCAAAGAGTTGGACATGACTAAGTGACTAACACACACACACATTGCATGTGTGTGAGCATATGTGTAGCTGCATTTTTAAGATGTCTAATTCTTTCATCCAGGGGTGGGCAAACTTTTTCTTTAAGAGTCAGAGAGTCAATATTTTCCACCTGGCAAGTCACAATGTCTCTGTCCTGACTGTGGCTGTGTACCAATAAAACTTTATTCACAAAAACACTTCACAGCCAGATTTGGCTTTGAGGCCGAAATTTGACAAATCCAGTTTAATTTAAAAAAAAAAAAGCANGGGCTATAGTCCATGGGGTTGCAAAGAGTTGGACATGACTAAGTGACTAACACACACACACATTGCATGTGTGTGAGCATATGTGTAGCTGCATTTTTAAGATGTCTAATTCTTTCATCCAGGGGTGGGCAAACTTTTTCTTTAAGAGTCAGAGAGTCAATATTTTCCACCTGGCAAGTCACAATGTCTCTGTCCTGACTGTGGCTGTGTACCAATAAAACTTTATTCACAAAAACACTTCACAGCCAGATTTGGCTTTGAGGCCGAAATTTGACAAATCCAGTTTAATTTTAAAAAAAAAAGCATGTTGGGGAATAATACAAGTTGAGGCTCCCAAGTGGTGAGCCATCATCTCCATTTCTTTTATTAAACTGTTGTTCCCTGGCTAATGTGTGATCTTGATGTCTGGTCGGGCCTGTGCCTGGGTCATCTGCCCACACTCTGTGTCCTTTGATGCCTCACCTGCAGGTCCCACATGAATTATCTGAAAGCAAAACTCCTTTGCTCTTCTTACTTGCCTCTTTGTCCCTTGGCCTTTAGAAATGCTTGTCCAGTCCCTCGAATCAAGCTCTTGTCTGGGTCTCTTCAGCCTCTGGAGCAAGGATGCTTTCCTGCAGACTTGGCTGTAATCTGGCTCTCCGCAGACACTGGGTTTTCTTCACAGAGGGACACAGGGGAAGCAGGGGTGGGTGGGAGAGCGTGATCAGAAGCAAAGGCCTACAGTAAGGATGGCCAGACGGCCCAGGGTCACCAGACCCTGCTGATTAAGAAGCAGGAAAACAAAGCCAGCCACCAAGCAAGAGGCCCGGTAACATGGGTGTCACTGCCGGCCACCTCTATCCTGGCCACAGCAGACCTCAGAGCATGGGGCTCTGGTCCTCCTGGCACCCTTTGGCATCACAGGTCTGAATCCAGGCCGGCCCTGAACACAGGTAGATGCCACCCAGCCGCCATGGGCTTTTCTTCCCGACGGGCCTGGGCACATCCTCCGGCCCCAAATCACGGTATGCTGGGCATCCAGGCACAGCTGTGTGCTGACACCCACCCTGGACCCCCCGGGGGTGAGGGCGGTGGCTATGGGGTCAGGGCCAAGCCTCTGTGAGACGATCGCTGTGCAGCTCGTGGTGGTGGGACCAGCCCGACCGTGAACACTCGGTGCCCTCAGTTGGGGCACCTGCTTCCCTGCCTCGTTCTGGCGTCCAGCTGCCAGGCGGGCCCAGAGGGACCTTCCCTGACACCCGCTCCCCAGCCCTGGGCCTCAGCTCCATTCCTGCTGGAATAGTCTGGGCAAAGTGTCCTGTGTTAGTTTGGAGCCAGGGGCCTGGAAGGGAGGCTCGTGAGCCAGGGCCGGGGATCCAGGCCCCTTGGTGCTGGGGTTCTGGCTGTCCTGGGGGCCCCCCACCCTACCTGATCCCTCCCTCCTGGGCCGCTGACCATGCCCTTCCTCCCAGGGCCTGGTGGGAGGTGTCTGGGTGTGCTCCCCTCCTCTGTCCTGGGGAGCACAGCAGAGCGAGGGTGCCCCCAGCACCCCCATCCACCCGCAGGGCCAGAGGGCAAGGACTGGCTGGGAGCTGCTGCCTGGGACCCCAGCCCTGGCAGCCCCCAGTGAGGCCCATGTGGCTGCAGCTCTGGGTAGGAAGGGAGCGGTTTGGTCAGGGCCCCCAGCCTCCCTCTTCTGAGGAGGCAGCACTGTCATCTGATTGCAGGGGGTGCCAGACCTGTCCCCCCAATTCATACCCCACCATCCACCAGCCCCTTCCTGGCTCTCGGCCTTAGTGGGCCATGATCAGCCCAGTGGGGGGGCACTCGGATCCTGTATTGTTGTGATGGGGGCCCTTCTGGCTCTGCAAGACCCCCTACTCCCTCCCTAGCACCCCCCTGGGGCTGCAGGGCTTCGCTGGAGAGGCTTCTGCATTTGTGTGCGGGGTCCTCCATCAGAGATAGCTTTCAGGACCCAGGAGCGCACAGGGTCCATGATTCAGATGGCAGCCAGGCCCCTGCTGTCTGATGCCCTGGTGACCTCCAAATCCTGCCATGGCTGCCATCTGGGGTTGGTAAGGATGCTGGAGCAGAGCCTGGGAGTCATGCAGATGCCCCTCCCTGGGCCGCAGCTTCTGAGCTGTCCTCCGGGGTGGCACTACCGGCCACTCTCTCCTCCTCTGTCCATGCTCTTGGCAGCAGGTCAGCCTGGAAACATGGCCCAAACACTCTGGTGTGCTAGCCTTTCATGTGTAGGTCACAGAAGGTCAGCTGAACTGGACTCCCACATTCAGTCTGAACGCATCTCCTCTGCCCCATCCAGCATCCTTGCCATTCACCCATCCCAGTGGTGTGCCCACGAACAAAGTCTTTGCTACATACTTGGTGTGGCCCTTGCCCAGGGTCCCTGTATGGTAATGATCCTCATCACTTCTTTCTCCTGGCCATTAAACCTACCTCCAACCTCTGGGCAAGTTGGGTTCTATGAGGGACCCAAAGAGACCTGCTTTGCCATCACTCAGAGACCCCCTAGGTGAGGCCCAAGTTAGCCCACACATCTCTGGTCCCCCATCTGCAGCCCGGCCTTCTGGACTCTTCTGTTGGCCAATGGGAAGTGGGGGTTCTTCCCTGACGGTCCTCCAGCCCCTGACCTTGACTCGAAGAGTCCTTCCAAGCCTGTCTTCCCGAGGGGAGACGGAAAGCAGACCCTTCCCCACAAGGACCCATAA
This sequence comes from Antidorcas marsupialis, assembly GCA_006408585.1. NCBI lineage: Eukaryota > Metazoa > Chordata > Mammalia > Artiodactyla > Bovidae > Antidorcas > Antidorcas marsupialis. The sequence goes on along the minus strand of SJYB01005845.1, from coordinate 22,047 downwards.
TGGGGCCCCCTCCATCCCTAGGAGGAAGCGTGTGTCCTGACAGTCTCCTTATCTGGTCCCCCTGGGCCTGCAGCATCTGATGGCCTCCAGCTGTCTGTAATTTCCTTAATTACCTGCTTAGGACTTGGCTGCTTCCGGTGGCTTGGAGCTGGCTCCAAGGAGTGGAAGCTGACGGGGGTGGGCACTGTGGTACCATGGACAGAGCCAGGGAGGATTTTTTTTGGGGGGGTGGGG
>SJYB01005845.1:8338-21651 GCA_006408585.1 Antidorcas marsupialis | reverse complement strand
TCGGGATTGAGGGCCCCTCATTCTATCTACATGTTCTTGGTGATGAAAGCCTGGAGGTCAGGGCTCCGCAAGCCCCATGTGTGTGTTCTCTGCTCCTTAGAGGACCAGAGGCATGCCCCAGGGGCCAGGCCCAAGTGCTTCTGGGTCTCCCCCGCAAGCCCACCATTCCTGAGCCCACCAGCCAGGCCCTGCTCTGAAGAACAGGCCCAGGACCTAAGTGGCTACCCTGCCCTCCCAGGGTAAAGCAGGAGGGCAGAATGTGGCAGCTTGGCATGCGGGGGTGGGGCAGCTGGCCCGGGCTCCCTGCTGCATTGCAGCGCTTTCCTGGCACGGCGGCCGTAATTGGATAATTAGTGTCACTATGCTTCCTGCCCATGGGCTTCTCTGCTCCTGCTCGCTCACGCTGTCGCCTTCCCTGGCAGGAAACAAATGATTGCTACCCACCCTCCACCTCCAGGGTAGAGTCATGACCCCCATAATGCTGCAAGGCCTCAGTAAGTAAAAGGGCTTCCCGCTTCCCGCAGGGATGGAGAGGTACCTAGGAATGTGAGGCCACCCATGTAGGAGTGTGGACTTCCCCCTAGAAGCATCCTAGAGACTCAGTTCCTCTCCAGGCCCCCCACCTGGGCCTCGTGGTCCCCAGGAGGGATTTGGGGCCAGGTCGGCTTGAAGATGGCCCCAGAAATGGGGGAGCATGTGAAAGGCCCCTCCATGGGTCAGCCCCTGGCCAAGCAGAATGGTCTGGCCTCCCTGGTGGAGCCTGGTCCCTGCCTGTGAATTCTGGTCTACAAGTGTGGCTGCTGGGCTTGAGAAAACCCTCCAGGAAAACGGGCCCTTGGGGCCCTTCCTAGGGGGGCAGTGTGTGGTGGTGGCAAGTTCACAGCAATGCCACCAGAAGGAACAAGGGCACCTTTCCCTGATTCTGAAGTGGAGACCAAGAAAGCTTGAGAGATTTGTGCCGGGCCTCACTCTAACCCTGGCACCCCCAATCTCTGAGGTATATGGAAACAGATTTCCTGTCTGGTCACTTTGGTGAGCTCTTTGAATTGGTTTGAGCCACGTGTTCATCACTTTTCTGGGCCTCTCTGGGCCGTCACTTGGCAGATGAGCAATGTAGAGTTCTCCAGAATCAGACTACTTGAGTCCACATTGGCCTCTGCTCATTGCTGGCTGTGTGATCCTTTTCTGTTTTAAGAATGATTTATTGACTACAGAAGACTTTCATTGCAGCCTGCAGGGTCCTTGATCCTCACTGAGACATGTAGGAGCTGCAGTTTCGGCATGTGACCTCCCAGTTCCCCAACCAGGGACCGAACCCAGGCCCCCTGCCTTGAGAGTCCAGAGTCCCAGTCACTGGAGCACCAGGGGAAATCGCTGGCTGTGTGATCTTGAGTGAGTTCTTTAACCTCTCTGTGCCTCAGCAGCTTAGTCTTAATGTGGGGATAATGACTCTTCCCGCCTTCGAGGCTTGGGGCACAGAGAGAATGTGGAATTCCACCATGATACAGAAAGGTGCTCGGTATTGCCTGTGACCTGATGGCTTGTCTGTGTCTCTCCCTCCTAGGACAATATTAAATGACACAGATGAGAGGGAGCCCAGTTCAGAACCACTCCATGTTCCAGGGAACCCATGGAAATGTCACTGGTTAGCAGGTCATGGAAACTTCAGGGAGGCCTCCTGGCTCTCCGAGAACCAGGGCTGACTTTGGTCAGGGAGGGAAGGCAGGCATCTTATCTGCTGGCTGAGGTCCTCCCTATATACCTGAATTACCCAGGAGAGAGGCTTAAGCTCTGTAACAGAGACCTAGCTTAATGGACATAAAAATGAATGGGAGAGAAGATTTCTTCTGTGCGTAAAAGTCTAGGGAGGCAACCTTGGGCTACTTGGCCATCAGGGATCTGGCTTCCTTGCATGGCATTGCCATCTGTGACATATGGATTCCACATGCCAGATGGAGCAAGATAACTGCCTCTGCTCCAGTCTTCACATCAGCATTCCAGCCGGCAGGAAGGAGAGGGGCAGGGGAGAACACATCCTTCTCTTTAAGGACACAACCCTGAAGTTGGCTCTGTCCCCAACTTCTGCTGAGAACCCTTAGTGCTGCCTGAGAGCAATGCAGTTCCATGTCCCTTTTGCTCGCATTGGCCAGAATCTAGTCACATGGTCCTCCGTAGCCACACTGGAGTTGGGGGAGGATAGTCGTTAGCTGGAAGACTAGACTCCTAGCTAAAGATTAAAATACGACATGGGAAGATGGGAATAGAAATCAGGGAAAGTCTAGCAAGTCTCTGCCACGAGTTCCTGGGGATTCGTGAGCAGCTCCTAAGGCTGCTCTGGCCACACCACCTTCTGGTTCCTTCGGAGGACAGGACGGGCTCAGCACCTCTGAGGAAGTGCACATGCACAGCAAGGAGAGAGGGGGCAACCACGGAAGCCCTGGGGGCCACACGGCTTTCGAGAAGGGGACAAGAGTGGTGGCAGTGGCTGCCAGAAAGTCTGGCCTCTCAGCTCATCTGTTTCTCTGCCATGTACTGAGGCAGCCACCCAGCTGAGGCAGGCTGTGGGTGGTGCTAAAAGCCCCCGAGGCCACAGAGGTGGGGTGCGGGAAGGTCTGCTTAGGTTTCTATGCAGGCAGGTGCTGCTCCAGGAAGTTAACATTCACATGGGCCAAATGGTCAGCTGATCGGCCAGTCAAGGCAGTGGAAATTCTGTGATGACTGTATGACCTGGGGCACCACAGGAAGCTAATCTGGATAGAGAGAAAAGGGGCCACGTGGCCTCTTAGGTTTCTTAACTGTGGGAAAGCACACAGAACTTCCAGTTTAGCATCTTGACCATTTTTAAGTGTACAGGGTGGTGGCATTAAGTACATTCACGTGAGTGTGCGGCCATCCCCAGAACGGTCCATATTCCCCAGTGGAAACTCTGCCCCATTAGACTCTAACTCCCCCTCCCCCAGCCCATGCCCCCTCCACATCTTCCTCTCAGTCTAGGATCTGACAACTCTAGGCATCTCATACCAGTGGAGTGATACGAGGTCTGTCCTTGTGTCTGGCTTCTCTCACTGATCATCACGCCTTGTCGGTCCAGCAGTGTTGTAGCGGGTGTCTTTTGAAGGCTGAATCACACTCCATTGTGAGGCTGGACCACATTCTCTACATCCAGGCATGCATTGATGGAGTCTTGGGTGGTTTTAAATGTTTTAGTTATTGCGAATAAGGCTGCTGTGAACACAGGCGACGAGTATCACTTCAAGGCCTTGCTTTCCCTTCTGTTGGGGAGATTGCCTTCAAGCAGGATTGCTGGATCCTATGGTAATTGTACGTCTACATTTTTGAGACCCACCCGAGGGCAAGAGCTGAATCAGGGAGAACCTGGTCCCTGCCACCTCTAGGAATCCAGACTTGTGTTTCTCCGGGTTCTAGAACCCTTCTGGAGTGGACTGTGCTCAGTGGGGAACTCCAATGTCCGGAGTCCGCGCATCTGTGGTTCGGTTGACCTCACATGGTCCTTTGAGTCTGTCCCTGGGGAAGCCTGGGTGTCCTGGTCACAGCACGAAAGGAACAGCCCCACATGGGCGGAGACAGGAGTGGGTGCTGCACACGAGTTTAGGGAGAGTATTGACCCTTTTCTGCTGTTATTGTTTTTGCCCAAAGCTGTTCCCTGGGAGAGCCACTTGGCGGGTGCACAGACTGTACCAGGAACAAGGGGGAGGGAAGGCATGGAGGTGGGGGAGGGGAGCTGGGCTGTCCCTTTAAATTTGTTTTCTGTTTTAGTTCCTTCTCTTATCCCATCCTCCTCCCTCCACTAGCACAAGTGTCGGTGCTGTGAGGGCCCAGGAGCTGCAGTGATGGCGCCTCTGAAATATTAATGAGGCTGTTCTCTGCCTCAGCGCCTTCCCCCCAGCCTCCCTCCTTCCCTCCCTGGCTGAAAGCAGGCCTGGTCCTTGGATCCCTCCTTTCCCTTGCCCCTGTGGTCATGATCATCAAGGTGCACTGGGCAGAAGGGAGGGGGTGGGGCCAGCAGGAAGGCGAGGGCCTGGCAGGGGAGAGGTGGCGTGGGTGAAGTCAAGGGGGAGGGGTGCTGGGACCCCAGGCCCACTTGTCTGGGNCCAGGAGCTGCAGTGATGGCGCCTCTGAAATATTAATGAGGCTGTTCTCTGCCTCAGCGCCTTCCCCCCAGCCTCCCTCCTTCCCTCCCTGGCTGAAAGCAGGCCTGGTCCTTGGATCCCTCCTTTCCCTTGCCCCTGTGGTCATGATCATCAAGGTGCACTGGGCAGAAGGGAGGGGGTGGGGCCAGCAGGAAGGCGAGGGCCTGGCAGGGGAGAGGTGGCGTGGGTGAAGTCAAGGGGGAGGGGTGCTGGGACCCCAGGCCCACTTGTCTGGGATCACAGGGATCTCCTGGGCAGGACGAGGGTAGGACACCCACTCCCCTGAGTCTCCAAGGGCTCCCGGCTCCAAGCTCATCTGCAGGTTCCAGGTGCCTGGACGTAGCAAGATGAGGGGACTGTTATTTCAAGAAATCCCCACAGCGAGTCTGGATGCTCAGCCTCCTGGTCCCCACGCAGCTGGGGCAGCCAGAAGGGCACTCACGGGGCGGGTGTCAGGTGGCATCTGGTGCCCTGGGACTCTGCCTCGGATGGAACTCAGATGGGACTGGGGACTCTACCGTGGGGGTTCTTCTGCTCCCTGGCAGGGGTGTTCTCGGCCCCAACTTACTGCCAGGAGGGTCCAGGGACTTCTGGCTGGTACCACCGGCCACAATCCATCTACCCCAGGGAGGTGGCAGTGCCAGTCACAGATGCCTGGTCAGCCCTATGGGCTCAGATGCCCTCCACCCCTTGTCTCCTCCATGAAGGCGTTGGGGAATCGCAAGGGCTATCTCTCCTGGCAGCCCAGGGTGGTCTGACCCTCCCTTTGGGGACATGGAAGGCAAAGCCTTGAGGTCTGAGCTTCAGTTTTGCCCTCTCTGAAATGGAGTGAAGGCGTCTCTTTGCCCTCATGGGGTATCTGTGAGGAGGCAGTGAGGGAAGCCTCTGGAGCTGGGGCTTGGGAACAGAAGCACCCCCATCTCATTCAAAAAGCTCCTAGCTGCCCAGGGCCCCAGGGGGAGGGGGTTCACAGGAGGCAAAGTGGGGGACCCAGGCAGATTAAGTCAGAGATGCTGGGCCAACTCCCAAAGCCGGTCAGCGGTGGCCAGGGAGGGCCAGCGCAAGGCAGAGAAGACTCCTGGGTTTCTGGTTGAGTGGGCATGAGTCACAGGGCCCAGGGGCAAGAGACATCGGAAAATCCAAGCACAAACTTGAGCAATCTCCGGCCATGCCCCACACGACCCCCCCTCACCCCCCCAGGTAGCAGCCTGTTGAAAGTCACACAACCGAGGGAGGTAGGTCAAGAAGCCCCCAGCATGTCGGCTCCTGCCACCCCGCCTGTGCCAGCCAGTTTGGGCCAGGATGGAGCAAAAGCCAGAAGGTATGAGTCCCCTCTCCATGGAAGTTTACAATTCAGTTAAGCCAATTAAGTTTTGAGAGATGAAAGTGTACAGAAATGGTATGTTCCCTGTCCTTTCAGTGCCTACAAACCGTTCTAGGCAGCCAGCCCAGGCCAGGAAGTCTCTGTCAGGCCTGCAGCCCTGATAGACCTGATCACTTCTGCTCTTGGCCATTTCGGGATGACTGCTGTCCTTTTTTTCAGGCGGAGGGAGGCCATCCCCCAGGCTTACAGGGAAATCAAAGGATATGCTGTTTGGTCTTGATCTTACTGATGACTCCTATACCCGGTAGCCTGTGGAGTTGATGAAGAAGAATGTTCTTAAGAGCACACGCTCCAACTTGGGGGGTCAACTTATCATCCCTGCATCCCACCTCCCAAGGACCCTGGCTTCTCTCAAACCACCCAGGCCTCCAGTCACTCACTCGTCTAAGTCCCTGTCCCCAGCCACAGCCCACCATGAAGTGGGCTCCCCAACCACTCAATAACCACGTGTCTCAAAGAGATGATGACCCAAGCACAGGACAAACCCACTCTCGGGTCGGCGCCCTGGCAAACAGAGTGAAATAAGGATTTGGCCATGGTATTCGAGACTCAGCGGCAGTTGGTTTGGGTGGGACTGTGTGGAGAACCGTCCATGTGAATTGCCGCTCAGGTTCATCAGAGGCTTTCGGGGGAGAAGGGAACAGGACCATGTGCTGACTGGGCTATGAGATGGAGCTGACCAACCAGCACAGGACAGGAGCTGAGGGGGCCTTTAAAGAAAGGTGCAAAAGGGAGGGCTAGGAGGACTGATGCTGGGGCATGCTTTCTGGGCAGTGCAGCTTGGAGGCACAGACTGACAATTCCTGAACCAGGCCACATAGTGACCAGTCACCCAGCTGGAGGGAGACCTGTGGGGTGGTAGACGGGGAGATCCCTGGGGCTTGCCTGGCAGGCGCTGAGGGCCAAGGAGTGGGCCACAGCTGCAGGCAGGAGGCCAGGCTGCAAGGTGGAGCAATGGCAAATCCAGCCAAGGGACTGCAGCGAGAGGCTAGGAGAGCTCTGTGCCCTCAAAGGAGACCAGGCCTCAACTCTCCGCCTGGTCCCCTTACCAGGAGTCACTCTGGAACCAGTAAAGGCCACAGCAATGACAGTAAGGAGCAGCTCAGAGCCCTAGTGTGGCTGGGTCTGGGCAACCGCTGTTGCTTAATGGAGGAGGATGAAGGCACTCTTGGGTGAGCCCTGGTTGTCCGGGCCAGGAGGGAGGGTGCTGTGCCCTAGAAGGGTGCAACCTTCACCTGGATGAGCCCACCTGACTCATGTGGGCGGCCTGAGTGCCTTCCAACCGAGTCTTGTCTGAGTGAGTGTAGAGGCCAAAAGGATAAAAGGAACAGATTGTTCACCTGGCTTCCCTTTTAGAACAAAGCATTGGGGAGGTGGCTCAGTGGGGGGCCACGAAGGCACCCAGCTTGTCCTTGGGACCCCGGGGTTGAACTCACAAGATCTTGGAATGCAGGCCAGTGGCCTGCCTGCCAAGGGCATCACAGCCTGGGGTGAGTGCCGGCCAGAGCTAGGGACTCTGCTCAGGGACAAGTGACTCACATATTTGCCGGATGCCCCCCCCCAGCCTCCCAAATTCATAGTACCCCCAGGTTGATCAAGCTGTCTGTCTGAGCCCCAGGATTGGACTCCTGAGGCCGTAAGTGCCCTGTCTATGGGCCCAGGGCTGATCAAAGCCAAAGCCGGGGCCTCCACAGATGGACGAGACCCCCTCTCCCCTCCAGCAACCAACAGGCAAAGGGCGACTGAGCCCAACATGGCCAGTTTCATCCAGGGTGCTTCCTACTGGGAGTGTCGAGGCAGAGGCACAGAGCTCAAGGCAGAGAAAGCAGGGTGGACAGGTATCCCAGCACAGGAAGCACCTAAGCAAAGGTGGAAAAGGAAGCTGCAGGCTGTGGGCGGGGTGGTGACAGTTCAAGGCATCTGCAGAGGACTCAGGAGTGTGACTGACAGTCAGAAGCTGCCATTTCGGCCTCCAGAAAGAGCCTGAAGTCAGAAGCAGGAGACCTGGATGTCCCTGTGTCTCTGCCCCTTCACCTGGCCAAGTGACAAATGGGAGGGGGATTCCTGCCGTGCCTGCCTGGGTGGGTGGCACCTTCACAGAGCATCTCAGAAGGAGCCCATCTGGCCTCCGACTAATGCCTGGAATCCTCTCTTCCTTCAAGTCCCCTGAGCTCCAGGCACACCCTGGGGTCCCCACTCCCCCTTCTCCTGCAGTCCCAGCCCTCATCTCCTGCCTCCCTCCCCTATCGTCCACCATCAGCCAGCAGCCCTCTGCTTGGTGGTGGCGTCTGCCACTCTCGGTGGCATGGGATTGGCAGCCTGGTTTCCTGTCTGGGACCCTGTCCCATTACCTGCCTCCTTCCTGGTCTCAGAACACTCTTCCCTCCAGAAAGAATGGCTCACTCCTCCATCCCGGCCCCCAGCTGAAACTGTGCCCCCCCCCCAACACTCCAAAGCTGTTATGGCCATGTGTCTCAGCAGCAGGACCTGCTAGGTACCCACCTCCTGGCCAGAGAGTGCAAGGACCTGTTCAGTCCTGCCCACCCCTCGTAGCCAGCAGGGAAAGCCAGTACGGACATAGAGCAGGTACTCAGGAAAGATTGGTCAGATGGCGAACAGGAGCGACAGGCGGTGGGGAGATGCGTGGGAGCCGGAGAGGACCGAGCATTCGCAAGTCTGCCATCTTGTTCCCACGTCTTCCGGCAGGGAAGGCTGCTTCGTGCAGAAACTGTCTAGAGTGTTAACACTTAAGTGCCCAAACTTTGACAGCCTGGCTCACTTTAGATGGCCATTGGCTGAGATTTCTTTCAGGCAACACCTCTGTGGCAGGGACCGCCTCAGTGTCCAAAGGAACTGAGAGCCCCTCTGTGTTCCGAGCCCCCTTGGGCTGGTGGGCAATGGAAGAAATGAACCTTGTTTCCCAGAGACCTTAGTCTCAGCCACTGAGGACTGGGGCACGTCCCTGCTCCTGGCATTGGCCAGCCTCTGAGAGTAGCCACAGCTCTCCTGAGATCAGAGGCCACACACCTCTGGGCCATTGTGTTTCCATGGGCAGTTCTAGATCAGAAACCTGGGTGGGTAGCCAAGAGCTGCTTCCAAGAGGATCCTTGTGAGCCAGGAGCTTCCCCAAAGGTGAGGGATCCAGCCCAACTGAGCCATGTTGCCAGGAGCCGTCTGCGCTGGTGTGAAGGCCAAGGCCACATGCGCTGAGACTGGTTCAGTCCCAGGAGCTTAGTGCGTGGCCTTGGCGGTGCCGCCACTCTGCACAGGCCACAAGCCGGGATGAGAGGAGGGGAGAGACTAGCTAGAGAAGCTCGGAACCCGGGACCGGGCAGCCCAGCAGCCCCCGTGGCCCACACCAGCAGACCCAGTGAGGGCTCCAGACGGGGCAGCCAGGGGTACCATATTTCCTCGGGCAAGTTTCAGGATGCTCCGTGGAGGAGGAAGGTGGGTGGCCTGGGACTCAGCCAGTTGTTGTTAATTTCAGGGAGACCCCAGCTCCTTACTTTGCCATCTGGAGGGCCGGAGAGTGAGGGGGACGGGGTGGCACTGTGTTGTGGGGCAGGGTGACAGAGAAGTCACCCATGACCTATGGCTGTTTTCCACTTTCTCCTCTGCCCTCCCCTTCCACTCCCTCCCTCCCTGCCTCCTTCCCCTTCCCTCTGGCCCTCTCCCCTCCTTTTCCCCTGCCCACCCCACCCTCTCCCTTCCTAGCCCTGGACCCCAGGTGCCCCCAGGGTAGCAGAAACACCCTGTACACTAAGCCCTGACTTAGCACNGGGGAATTTTGCACCCAATGAGTCGTGGCTCAACCTGAGTGCACATTTGCAGAGAACATTCCAGAGATGGGACCTTGGTTTCATTTCAACTGCGCTTCTCACCTCCTCCCCAGGTGTCTGCACTTGGCCCCCTCCCCCGGCTACACCTTACCCCAGTGCTGGGACCTCGGGGGGCCGCCTGCCCCCGGCGGAGGCTGCACCTGCGAGAACACCCCCTCCCCCGTGCCACAGGGAGGATGGGCGACGTGGCCAACAGTTCCATCGAGTTCCACCCCAAACCCCAGCAGCAGCGAGAGGCCCCACATGCAGGCGGCTTCGGGTGCACGCTGGCCGAGCTGCGCTCCCTCATGGAGCTCCGGGGGGCCGAGGCACTGCAGAAAGTCCAGGAGGCCTACGGGGACGTGGGCGGGCTTTGCAGGAGGCTGAAGACCTCACCCACTGAGGGTAAGTCTGCCAGTAGGGCAGGTATGCCAGCGGTACAGAGCCATTACCTCCCCACACTCCTCCCTGAAGAGGCTCTGTAGCCCCAGGGCAGACAGGGCTTGCAGCCGCTTCCCAGAGGCACTCTTCACTAAACCATGACCACGATTGTGCCCTTGTGCCCTCCCTGGGCATCCATTTTCCCCTAAAGTGGGAGATGCTCTGCATGGGGCAACCTGCCCCCCCTGCTCCTTGCCTCCATCACCAGTGGTTCCCACTTGCATCTCTCCTCTGGATGAAATAGCAATGAAGTACCCAAGCCAAGTAAGGGAGGAAGCTGGCACTGAATGGCACATGCTAGTGGGATGGGCCCTAAACTGAAACCTCAGCAAGAGATGAGCAGGGCGGCCCTTGACCACATGCTGTCCCCCTTCTGTGTCCTCCAGAAGGTTCTGGGCACGGAGGCTTTATGGGTCTGTTGGGAGGCCAGGACCCTCTGGGGGGACCCAGGCTTGGCCCTGGATTTCACCAACTGGAGCATTTCTGGCCTAGCTGCTACCTCCCTGGCAGGGCTACTGGGGCTACCCCAGGCCGGTGCCAGGATGGTCCCTGACCAGCGCAGATGGATCCTGTCGGCCCTGTCTCAGCTGGCACACCTTTGTCCACCAGTGACCTGGCTTCCACCCTTGTCTCCTGCTCCCTGGCTCCATCTGTGTGCAGGTGACACCAGGGCTGCAACAGGGGGTAGAGATGCGCCCCTGCTCCCCGCAAAGGAGGTGGGCCTGAGGCCGGGTGAGAGCACACCCACCAGGCCAGATCAGGAGCACCGAGGGCCTGCCTGAGTCCCTCCTGCTTTGTGCTCTCAAGGGCCCCAGCCTGGTGCAGGTGTGTGATCAATCAGGGGCAGATGGCTTGGCTCAGGGCCAGAGGATCTCTATCCTCCCCTCTTCCTGACCCGTCCTCCCACCTCCAACTTGGGGCTGGGTGGAGGGAGACCCGAGGTAGAGGGCCATTTAGCCACCAGGGCTCTGGCCTCTCCCAGATAAAAGGAAGCAGATGGGCTTCAGCTGGCAGCTCCTTCCTCTGCCTGTCAGGCCTTGTTAAATATTTAAAATGTCAAGGCCCCTGGGAACATGCCCGATTCTGCCACAGCAGCTCTGGCACTCACTCGGTGGAGGGGCAGGCCTAGAGAAGAGCAGGTGCCCAGGTGGGTGGCTCGGCCACAGCAGAGGAAGCCAGCCGGCCCACTCTGCATCCACAATAAGGCTCGGATCCTGGCCCACCTAGATGCTCCCACTGCCATTCAGACACAGTGACCTGAGCTCCAGGATGGGTGGGGAGTGCAGCGTAGCTGAGCCTCAGGGCCCCCGCACACCCCCTGGCAAGGTTGGGGGAAGGCAGCAGGCCAAGCAGGTGCATGCTATATTGGAGGAGGGTACTTTGGGTTTCCTCCTGGCAGTAAGTGCATCCAAGAAAATTCCAGAAGCTGGGAGCCTAGGCTAGGCTAGGGTGGGCGGACCTTCCCCTTCCTGGCCTCCACTGACACTCATGGAAAGGAGGGGCAGATGAGTGGAGAGTCGCACGATGTGGTCCTAATCCAATTCTGATAGCATCTGGCCTCTGGTCCGGGCAAGGTGCCCATCTGTGTCCATGCCAACCGCCGGCCGCTGCCCCTGCAGCCTGGACCGGGACTGGACCAGTGTGTGCTCGGAACTGGAGGGGCTGCTGCTGGCTGTCTTGGGTTGCTCCCATGAGCACTTCTCCGGACCCTGGCGCCAACAGGAAGGCCAAGGCCTCGGGCTGCTCTAGGACAAGGGAGAGAGAGGCATTGCGGCAGCATCAAGGGCAAACCAAGGCCAACGGACAGGCCAAGGGAGGGAGAGAGGAAACTCCTGGGAAAGGGGCCCTGAGGGCTTGGCTGGACAGATGGGGCCGGGAAAGCAGCGTGCAGATTCTTGAGGCATGACAGGAGCCCAGGGGCCCTCTAGACAGTGGGTTGGGCCTCTGTGGTTCTTGGTGGCTCCAAGTCAGCACCCTTTCCCAGAGTGGGGGTAGTGGAGACCGTGGGTGTCTGGGAGATTCAGAGTTCAAGAACCTTCTGAGTAGTAAGCCCACTTTTCATATCTTCTGCAGGTCAGGGGAGTGAGACACAAGCCCTCTCAGCTGGGTCGCCGGGCCCTTCGGAGCTGAGGTTCTCAGTTTCTCCCAGTGGGAGACCACAGCCTCCAAAACCTTGACCCCTGGCCGGGCCCAGCACAGTGAGGCCAGCAGAGAGGGGCAGAGATAGCTGTGGCTGCTGCTGGTGAGGGAGACAGGGTGCGGCCGCAGCCTAGCTCAGAGAGCCCGTTCTTGTTGGTCCTTCCACCCCGAGGTGCCATCACCTCCTCCCCAGAAACAAACTTTCCCTACACAGCACATGCCCACCCTCCTTCTTTCAGATCCTCTATACCACCCTCAACACATTAATCTTCTCAAGTCATCTGGGACCACATCTTGCGTGGCTTTCCAAGCCAACAAGGAGCACCCCATGGGCTGGGACCCCAGCCCTTCTGGTTGCCCCACCCTGACCGCCTCCCCTCCGCACTGGAGGCCTTGGGAGTTGTAGCTCCTCAGGGCTGGCAACTGCAAGCCACAGAGTCCATGAGGTGTCAGTGTGGGGCCAGGCAATTGGGGGCACTGAAAAGCCAGAAAGCTTTGGGATGGAGGGGTCCTGTGGAAGGGCCTAGAAGGAAGCCAAAGCCCAAGGGCCGAGGTGGGACCAGGGCACTGTGTCTGCCCCTGGGGAAGATGGCCAAGTGGATGTCTGGCCTTGGGAGGCAGTGGCCTGAATGCCAGTCCCATGTGGAAGCTTTTGCTGCCTTCAGGAATGAGCCTGAGGAGACTCACCCTGTGAAAGCAGAGACCCAGAGGTCTTGGTGCTGACCTGGGTAGGAAGTGGGTTGTCCCAAGAATGAGAAGTCAGGCCACAGATTCTGAAAAGAGTGCCTGGGGCCAGCCCCTTTGTGGGTGTGGATTTTGCACCCTGCATTCCCTCCCTGCCACCCCACACACAGCAGCTTGAGAGGATGCAGAGGGGGTTGTTAGCTCCTGGCCCCACCCAGGCGTATGGGAGGGTGGTCCAGCCCTTCCTCATGCTGGAATCTCTGCGCTATCACATGCTCGCACACCTGTGCCATCCAGGCAGCTGGAGACGCTGCCTGCGCCCCCTATGTGCCCCCCAGGCTTTGCAGAAGGGCTCCAGGCGCTGGGCCAGTGCGGTTCCGCTTCCTGGGAGCTTTCAGTCTAGAGGGGGAGACGGGCAGATGCGGAAAAGGGAGCGGGAGGTGCGGGGCTGGCCTTTGCCATCATCTCCTTCTGTGCCTCTGCTCTGCATCCCTGCACTGCGCAGGCCTGGCTGACAACGCCAACGACCTGGAGAAGCGCAGGCAGATCTACGGGCAGAACTTCATCCCCCCCAAGCAGCCCAAGACCTTCCTACAGCTGGTGTGGGAGGCCCTGCAGGATGTGACCCTCATCATCCTGGAGGTGGCCGCCATCGTGTCCCTGGGCCTTTCATTCTATGCACCGCCCGGGGAGGAG
>SJYB01005844.1:0-10093 GCA_006408585.1 Antidorcas marsupialis | reverse complement strand
GGCCCCGCCCCGCCCGCCCCAGGCCCAGCCGCCCATTGTTCTAGGGCCTCTGCCTGCGGGGGGAGCCCGGCCCCAAGGGCGCACACCCTAGTGCCCCCTCCACATTAGGCTGGCTTGGCAAGCCAACTGCAGGGGCTTCCGTGCTCACGGAACCCCCCCAGTCTCCCCAGAGCTCCCAGAGGGGCCAGCCACCACTTACGCAGGCCCGATCCCGTGGCTAAAGCCCCCAAGAGGGGCCAAGCCCACCCCCCCAGGGGACCCTTACCATCGTCACTGCACAGGGCCTACTGAGCCCCCCAGTCCTCGGGGGGCTCCCAGCGTGGGGCAGGCCCACCGCTCCAAGCCCTGTAACAGGCGCAACACCAGCAAGGAGGAGAGGCGAGTCTGGGGTGGCCACACAGAGAGCGGGGCGCCCTGAGCCCTCCACCGAGGCCGGGCAGCACGGGCTGGGCCAGCACGGCAGCCAGAGGGCGGCTCGGGTGGAAGCTGGGCTGCTGAGCATGCCGGGACAGTCACTGCCCTCTGCTCGCGCAGACCCACAGCCCACCCCTGGAGACCACCCCTTCGGACCAGCGAGCCTCGGGCGGGACCGACCCAGAGCAGGCCCCTGCCCCCAGAACCCTGGCCTGGGGCTCGGGGACCCTGTAAGGGGGCTTCTCCTGGGGGCTGGCACTGGCCACTCCCAAGATGGGCCTCCCGGACACAAGAAGGCAAGGTGCTGACCCTGGGCAGCCCCCAGGGAGATAAAAGCCCTCATCCTCAGCCGCACCTCTGTCCCAGCAGAGCCCAGCACAGCGGGGAGCTGGGGGTGGGCGGGAAGGGTAGCCCACCTTCCCAGGGGNCACTGCCCTCTGCTCGCGCGGACCCACAGCCCACCCCTGGAGACCACCCCTGCGGACCAGCGAGCCTCGGGCGGGACCGACCCAGAGCAGGCCCCTGCCCCCAGAACCCTGGCCTGGGGCTCGGGGACCCTGTAAGGGGGCTTCTCCTGGGGGCTGGCACTGGCCACTCCCAAGATGGGCCTCCCGGACACAAGAAGGCAAGGTGCTGACCCTGGGCAGCCCCCAGGGAGATAAAAGCCCTCATCCTCAGCCGCACCTCTGTCCCAGCAGAGCCCAGCACAGCGGGGAGCTGGGGGTGGGCGGGAAGGGTAGCCCACCTTCCCAGGGGCCTGGTCTCCTCCCCCAGCCCTGGGGCAGCTCCAGGCAGCACCCTGGGCCCAGGCCCCAGAGGAGTCACAGCCTCAAGTTGCAGAATCTTAACCCCCACCCATGAAAGGCCCAGCCAAGGCACCCACCCCTTCCCTCAGGAGCCCCACACCTTCAAAGAGACAGTAATTACTCCGCCACAAAATACTACTGGTAATTTCCTCCTTATGGTCTAATTAAACAGATATTTTACTTGCATGTGGAAAATGTTTTTCTTCATTTGATTCAATTTAGCATAGTGTAACCCACCCTTGCACACTGCCTGGCTTTCAGGGAGTTCCCCCCACTTAAAAACAATGCCTCTCCATTCTTTATCTTGTTTCCAGGGTCTCCAAGCTGCTTTAAGTAATCCTTCCATTTTCTCCTGGGGGTGGTCACGCTGCCCCACCACAACTGCCACGACGGGCTACCCCCACCCAGGCCGGCCATGCCCACCCAGAAGATGGATGGGAGTGACCAGCAACTGTCCCCCGCCCCCACGAGTGCCCCACGGGAGGAGGTAGGGGTCAGGTCAGAAAAGCCCCCAGGCTCAGGGCTGTGAGACCACCCAGCTGAGCACCTATCATGCTGGGTTTTAAAAGGGGGCCCGGCCCCCACTGGCAGGGCAGTCATGAGGCCCAAGACCCAGAGGCCGGGTCTGGATGAACGCCTGAGGCCGCCGCCGGGTCAGGCTCCGCGAGCGGGCACCAGGCACGGCCCGTTGGCCACAGCCCCCTCCTGCCCACCCCCCTTCCCTCCGCAAACAAAGCAGCTGGGCCGTGACCCTGTGTGGCCCCCGTTTCCCGAGTTGACAACAGGTCCAGGAAGGGACCCCGGGCCCCCGGGCGCTGCTGTCAAGGACGTGCCCAGGTCCCGTGCAGCCAGGCGGGCTGGGGCTGCTGGTCAGGCGGGGGCTCAGCTTTCCAGCCACCTGTCTCAGCCATCCCAGGTCCTCCCACCACAGGGTGCCTCACCAGGGGCCCGCCCCCAGCCCCGGGCTCTGGCGCCCGCTGAGGCCCAAGGGAGACCTGAGCCTTCCTCTGCCACCCCGACCTGCAAGCCTGCAGTTCTGAGGCCCCGAGTTGGCACTGGAGGGGGGCCGAGGGGGACACAGCCTGGCCCACCCAGCGCTGCCCGGCACCCATCCCCAAGGCCCTGTGCCAGGCGCCAGCCAGCTGGGCAGCTCGGGGTACACACTAGCTCATTGAGACCTCCTCCCCTCAATGGCCTCCCTGTCCTCCACCCAGCGGGTGCCCTGGGGGGCAAGAGGCCAGACAGGCAAGGGTGGCGGAGAAGCAGCTCCATCAGGACCCCGGCTGTTGGGGGCGGGGGCGTGGTGGGCAGGGTGCCTGGAGCACAGCTGGACACGGCCTTCAGTCCAACCACCCACCCCGGGCTCGGGCATTGCAGTGGACGTCAGTCTCCTCATCCGGACCACCAGGCGATAGAGCGCCTCCACGGGTTGCCCAGAGCCACCCAGGGTAGGGTGTGCCGCCCCCCACAAGCCCAGCACGGCCCGGGCCTCCCAACACCACTCGGGGGGTCTGAGAGCCACAGCTGGCCCTTCTCACCAGCCACCCCGCAGGGAGGACAGGTGCCCAGCAGGAAGACTGGCATCACCTCAACGCCCAGCAGCCCAGGCCTCCCACGGGCTGCCTGCCCTGGCTGGAGAGTGCCCTCGGGGCTCCAGGATGACTAGCCTCCCAGGCACCACCACCTGGGAACCACCCTTCCAGCGGCTGCTTTACAGAAGGAGGCTCAGAGACGCTGAGACCCTAAGGCCAGGCCACACGCTTGGCGAGCGGACCTGGGGCCTGGAGGGTGGGCCACACGGGAAGGGACGGGGCCCAGGACAGGGGACCCAGGGAGGAGACCGGGGGTCTGGGTCTGGGTCAAGGGCAGCCACCGAGCGGGTCAAGCTGAGAGGGCTTCCGGACAGTCCCTTGGGTTTCGAAAGGCCAGGCGTGTGGGGCTGGCGGGAGGGTTCCAGGAGGCAAAGTTGGCGGCAGCCTCGCACCGAGGCCATGGGGAGTGAACGGGGCCAGGGCGCCTAGGATGGGACCGTTAGGAAGGAGCAGGCCCGGGGCAGCCCAGGGCCAGCAGGCTCCACCAGGAGACAGAGTGCCAGCCCGCACCCATCACGTGGGGTCAGAGGGGAGCAGGCACAGCGGGGCCGGGACAGCGCCCTCCCGAGGCGGGCGCGGCAGTGCCGGGCAGCGGGCACTGTGCTGTGGAGGGCTCTAAATCCGCCATCCCTGGGCCAGTCCAGCCCCCACGGCTGAAGCCAGGGAAGCTGCCCGGGGCGGGGCCCAGACCAGACAAGGCCAGGGAGCCCGCAGAGGGCCAGGAACCCCGCTGTCCACATGGGTCCCTGGCACCAGAAGCGAAATCGCCCCCTCACCCGGAGGGGCCAGAGAGCTACTCGGCCAAGGACGCTGTCCCCAGACGGGGAGGACCCGCCACGCCACAGACCAGAAGTGTCTCGTCAGCCCTGCGTCCACCCAGTGGGAAGCAGAACCCTGGAGGTCAGGGCTCGGGATGGACGTCGGGGTCAGCTCCTGGAGGCCAGGCCTCCCAGCCTGGCTGCTTCCAGAAGCCTGACAGGAGCCCAGCTGGCCCTGAGCACCGCCACCCAGGGTCCCCGGCCCCAGGGAGCAGAGGCGTGGACGCCTGGCGGGCATCCGCCGGGCCGCTTCTCTCCTATTTATCACACCCTGCGTCTCCTTCCACACAAACTGCGGTGGCTTCCAGGAACTAGCCGGCATGAATTTTAGGCAAAACCACGTGGCTAACGACCATTCATGTCAGAACAAGCAGGAGCGACCAGTTCTGACAGACAAGCAAGAAAAGGCCCGTGTGACGGGCGGGAGCTGAAGACTACGTTTCCTGTGAGCTTCCTGGCAGGCAAAGGAAAAAGAAAATCAGACTCTGCTCACCATTTAAGACAGGAGCCAGCTCTTTTGACTTCCAGATTCCAGATTCCTTCAGGACTCCTGAGGGGCCTTGAAGAGGCCCCAGTGACAGTATTAGTCCCCAAGCCGCGCCCCACTCTTTGTGATCCCATGGACTGTAGCCCGCCTGGCCCCTCTGTCCATGGAATTCTGCAGGCAAGAATACACTCATCCCCTGACCCCCGTCTCAGACCACACAAGCCTCCAGCAAGGCTCTGAGCAGCTGAGAGGCCAGGCTGACCCCTGGCCCCGGCTCAGCAGAGGGGCAGTGAGTCGCCATCACGCACTTCCCTGCTGGGCTCCGCCACTGACCGCAGCTGGGCTCCCCTCAGGAAGCGCCCTCCTGCAAGACGAAAAGCCCCTCACCAGACCCCGGCCCCGAAGCCCCATGCCCGCTTCAGAGGGCAGGCGCTCACGACCCAAAGCTCAGTCCCGCCCCCCACAGCCCGGCCTCACCCCCAAACCCCAGACCAGNGGACTGTAGCCCGCCTGGCCCCTCTGTCCATGGAATTCTGCAGGCAAGAATACACTCATCCCCTGACCCCCGTCTCAGACCACACAAGCCTCCAGCAAGGCTCTGAGCAGCTGAGAGGCCAGGCTGACCCCTGGCCCCGGCTCAGCAGAGGGGCAGTGAGTCGCCGTCACGCACTTCCCTGCTGGGCTCCGCCACTGACCGCAGCTGGGCTCCCCTCAGGAAGCGCCCTCCTGCAAGACGAAAAGCCCCTCACCAGACCCCGGCCCCGAAGCCCCATGCCCGCTTCAGAGGGCAGGCGCTCACGACCCAAAGCTCAGTCCCGCCCCCCACAGCCCGGCCTCACCCCCAAACCCCAGACCAGCAAGGACACAGGACGGACACACGGAGCCTGCCATTCCATCGCGGGGCCCAAGGAAGCCCCCAGAGACAGCAGGAGACAGCAGCCAGACCGCCATTCATCCAGGGAGCAGGGGCCACCCAGGCTCGGGCCCCAGAGTGGCCAGGAGCCTCCAGGCCCCACGGCCTGCGCCCTCCCCAGCTGAGTCACCAGGCTCCTGCCAGCTGGGAGGGTGCCCGGCAGCCAGCCCCAGGGAGCACCGCCCCGCTGCTCTGGGGCCTGCCAACACCGGGCTCAGCTGGAGAACGCTGGTGACGCCAGGCACCCTGCCCTGGGGAGCCCCCGGAAGCTGGTGGGGCTCCAGCCAGGCTTCAGACAGCGTGGGGGGCTGGATCCAGGGGCCCGACTGCAGGCAGGAAACACTCAGCATCCGCCTGGCCTGCCCTGGCCCGCCACGGAGCCCACCCCTGCACGCCAGTGTGCACAGCTGGGGGCCGTGGGGACAGGGCACACAGAGGCCCGCCACCCTGAGCCAGCAGAACACTGTCCAGGGCCGACAGGTGTTCCCGAGCAGAGACGGAAGGGTCTCCTGGCCTCCAATCTTAGAAACCTGGCCACGTCACCCCGGGCTGTGCACGGGACCAGCCCACAGCCTCCTGGGCAGCCTTCAGACTCGATGTCCAGCTCGGGGAAAACTGAAGCAAGGCTGGGCCCGCAGGGCTGGGTGGTGGTTCTGGAATTCACACGGCCGGGAAGGACAAGAACCCCCCTGCCCGGGTAAGCGAGAGAGTCATGAGCGTGAAAGGATTGATCCCTTTCTCCCATTGGGGAGATAATCCATTCAGTGCCAATATTGACACATGGAAGTCACGGTTCCCGAGTCACCCCCTCGGCGTGGTGCATCTGGGCGGCAGCTAGAGCGAACCCCGAAAAAGGAGCCCTGCCCCCCGGTAGCCGGGGCCCGCTGTCCCCCCTGGGGCGCTCGTCGGGGCGGGGCTGGGCCCAGGGTCCAGCTCAGCAGCCCTCCAGATGAATCCAGCCGGCGTGGGAGGGACAGTCGGGGCCCTCCGTCATTCAGCACATGTCTCTGGGGGACCTGGCCCCATGCCTGCCCTGACACAGCGCCTGGCCTGGGAGAGGGACACTCGCCACAAGGACCACACAGCGGCCACGCGGAGGGAAGGGGGGCGGTGGGAAGCAGGGACGGTGAAAGTGGTCTGCGAGGACCCAGGGACCAAGTTGCCAGGGAGCACAGGGCCTCGGTTCTGACCCTGCACACAGTGGCCAGTTGCTGAGCTGGAGGGCGCTCGGCTGTGGCTGAGGAGGAAGGCCCAGCCTCGGTCTCTGGTGGCAGGGTGGGGGTCACTGGGAGTGGCACTCAGAGGCCCCCAGCTGAGGCCACTCAGGGGCAGAGGAAGGGAGAACAGAGCGCTGCCCAGGGAGGCGGGGGCACTGGGGAGGAGCGGCCCGGGGAGACCATGGGACAGTCCAGACCACAGGCTCCAGGCCCTGCGGGCCCCAGGGGTCACTTAGAAGCGAGGCCCAGGGCCTATGAGAGCAGAGGCGCCTCCTTAGGGGCCCAGGGGCCCCAGCCTGGCCCCTTCCCACCAGGCCCGCCTCCTGTCTGGGTTCAGGCAGGACAGCCTCCGGGTGGGCTCCAACCTGGGCAGGCAGAGCGTGTTCCCTCCCTCGTGTCCTCACAGGCACTAGGGCTCAGAAGGGGCAGGGGACACGTCCTATCCGCCCTGGGGCGGAGGTCCCTGGACGGGAACCTCAGTTACTCTCACTGCCCAGATGGAGAAACTGAGGCATGTACAGGAGAAGGGGGCACAGGCACCAGGGAGACGCGGGCTCTCCACCCAGGTCACCCAACGGCGGAGCAGGCCTCAACCGCCACCCACCTCCAATGGGCACCAAAGACCCGGACAGAATGAGCCTGAGCCCACATCCCAGGAAGCACCCAGGGCCAGGCGCGCAGGCACACGCAGGCCGGGTGCGGCCCCACACGCCCGGGAAAGGGGTCGAAAGGTGGTCCCGGCTGCTGCTGCTCACTCGCTCAGTCATGTCCGACTCTTTGCGACCCCATGGACTGCAGCACGCCAGGCCTCCCTGTCCCTCACCATCTCCTGGAGTTTGCTCAAACTCATGTACGTTGAGTCTGTGATGCCATCCAGCCATCTCATCCTCTGTCATCCCCTTCTCCCACCTTCTATCTTTCCCAGCATCAGGGTTTTTCCCGATGAGTCAGGTCTTTGCATCAGGTGGCCAAAGTATTGGTCCCGGTACAGAGAGGGAAATAGAGGCCACAAGCTCTCAGCGAACCTGCTCGAGGTCCCACAGCAGGGAGCCATCTGTCTGCTGGCAGGAGGGTGTACGAGAAGCCAGAGAGGGGTCAAGCCCTAGCCGGGATTCCGAGGGCAGAGGAAGGGGTAGCTGCGGGCTGGTGGAAAGATCAGCCTCTATCCACACCTGAGACCCAGCAGGGACCCCGGAGACGAGGGCCTCTGGGCCAGGTGGGGGTCCCAGCTGCACCCTCACTCACCCCCTGCCCCGGGAGCCCAGCAAGCCCCTCCTGGGCATCCCCAGATGCCCCAAGCATGAGACTGGGTGAGAGGACAGCCAGCAAAGCTCTCTGCAAACTGCTGAGCGCTGTCCTCACAAAGCTCATCTCCCCGGGACCAGAAGCAAGAAAGGGCCCCCAGGAAAACTCCAGGAACCACCTCTGCCTTCCCGCGCCTCAGCTTCTGAGCAGAGCCCAGCGCCCCTGGACCCTGGGGCCAGACTCCTGGGAAGACCCGCAGGTGCTCAGCCAGAGCAGGTCACCCTGCCCTCCAGCAGTCTGGCCACCACCCAGGGACGCCCCGCTATCCCTCTCACGTCGAAAGTGGACGCAGCCATCTGGGCGCCACCTGCTCCGCTGCCCAAGGGAAGCTCTGGGGAGGCCAGGAGAGGCCCACTCACCCAGGACAAAGACACCCGCCGAGACCCGACCACCCGTCCCAGGGCCCGGGAGGCTCCGCTGGAGGGCCTGCAGCCCCCTTGGGCCCGCCTGCAAACCCTCCGGAGAAACAATGAACGACAGGGCCTTCCCTCCCTCGGGCACAGCACCCCCAGATTGAACAGCACCCCCAGAAAGGCGGCTGGAGGCTACCCCCATCTGACAAAGGAGGAAATAGCGGGGGAGGGGGCCATAGAGAGGAACCGAGCTTAGGACCTTGGTCTGCTGGGTGCCAGGGACAGCTGGGGAAGTGAGTGAGCCCTCAGCTGGCACTGAGGGGTACCCGACGCCAAACTCAAACTTGGAGAGGCCACAGGAGGTGGGAGTGTGCACTCTGGGTGTTCGGGGCCTTTCCTGATGAGCTTGTCTGCAGGAAGAGACTGCTGAGACCTCCCAGGTGAGGGACCCTGAGTCCACCAGTGACTGGTGTGACCTGGAGCTCTTGCCACCAGGATCAGCTGCCCACCTGCAACCCGCCAGCCACACATCCAGCACCACCAGGCAAAGCCTGGCTCTGTCAATAAAGCCCCTCCTCTCTATGGCCTCGTCTGCCCCTAATGGGGGAGCAAGATGGCCCCACGGCTCTGACAGGCCCCCAGCATATACCCACAACCATGCTCTCCTGGAACCTGAAGGCGGGGTGTTTTTTAAGCAAACTCAGGCCATCCGGGGCACAAAGCTTGGCTAGACTGCACCCCCGCTCAGAGCAGCAGATGTGGGAGGTTCCAGCCCCAACCCAGGCCAGGCCACAGGCCCCTCCCCTGACCACCGATAAAGGGTGCTGGTGCACACACCAGCTCACGTTTCCCTCCTGTCCCCTGCCCACACCCACGCTACAGGGAACACGGTGGGACTCCAGAAGGCCAGGGTCTCGCCCAAGACCGAGGGCCCTCCTCGAAGAACTATATTTAGATTCAATGGGGATTATTCGGTCTTACTTCCCAGGACAGCTTTCAGAAAGGCTGCAGGTCAGGCGGGAAGGGCTTCCTCTGGAAACCCGCACCCCCCTCTTCCCAGGCTGCGAAAACGTCCAGGGTGCATTGTTCCTGGAACAATGGCCCCCGCTCCTTCCAAGACCAGGGCGAGCCCATTGGCGGCAGATCTCAGCAGGGCCCAGGCCCCTGGCAAACACCTTGGCAGCTGGACTGAGCCCGGGGGGAGCACACGGATGACCACGCCTCCAGTCGCAGCACCCCAGAGTGTGTCCCTCACACGACTCTCACCCACGAAGCAGAAGGGGAGTAGCGAGGGCCTCCCTCACAGCGGAGGGCCCACCCCTGGCCCTCCAAGCCCTCCTGCCCCAGGTGTGCAGTTTCCAGACACTTGGCTGGGGGCCCAGGTGCCCCAAGGGCAACAACGCACAGGGTGACCTCTTCTGCAGGCAGGGCAGGAGCTGTCCCGCCCAGGGTGGAGGCCTTGCCACCTCCCTCTCTCCTCTCCCCCTCCCACGCACAGACTGGGTTCCAGCTGTCCCCTGTCTGCAGCAGGACCCCGGCCCAAGCCCCTTCCAATCAGACAGTGGGACCCTCTGAGGATGAAGCCCCCCAGGGGTGTTAGAGACGGAAACCGAGGAGGCAGGAGATGGGCCAAAAATCCACGGTGGAGCTTTGCGCCTGCCTCCAACACCCGAGTCCCCAAAGTTCCAGCATGGGCCCTGCCCTGGGGACCGGCCCGACGAAGAGTCACTTACCCGGAGGGGTGTCCCAGGCCCGCTGACCAGCTTCCAGGCCTGTCGCTTGAGCTCGGCGAGCTTCGTGTGGCAGTGACGGCACCATCCGCCTCCACCGGCCGAGTGGCCTTGCTCTGCGCCTGGCCCGGCGCCCTCGGGCGCAGGGCGGCTGCCGCATGGGTCTTGCTCCGGCCCGGCGGTCAGCTTCTTGCGGGGGGACACTTCCAGCAGCTGCAGCGGCTCCCGGGCCGGGCCGCCCTCGGCCACCTGCGGGGGGGGGAAGGGGACAGTGAGCCTGAGCCGCTGGGCGGGGCCACCCCAAGGACCCAGGCCCGGTGACTAGAACTCAGAGCGCCCCAGCCCGAGAGGGACGCGCTCGACAAAAGTTAGGCGCGCTGGGCGCCGACCTGCAGCCCACCGCGTTCTTCCATCCCAGGAGGTCCTGATGAGGCTCCCCCCACCCCAGCAGGAGGCCT
>SJYB01005843.1:25373-38675 GCA_006408585.1 Antidorcas marsupialis | reverse complement strand
CTGAACTGGGTAGAGCTGAGCTGAACTAGGCTGAGCTGGGTTCAATTAGGTTAAAATGGACTGAGCTGGGCTGAATTGGGCTGAGCTAGGTGAGCTGGGCTGAGCTGAGCTAGGCTGGACTGAGCTGGGCTGAACCAGGCTGAGAAGAGCTGAGCTAAACTGGGCTGAGATGAGCTGAGCGGGGCTGAGCTTGGTGAACTGAGCTGAACTGGGCTGAAATGGGATGAGCTGGGTTGAACTGGCCTAGGCTAGGCTGAACAGGGTTGAGCTGGCCTGAGCTGGGTGAGCTGGGCTGAACTGGGCTGGTCTAGGCAAGCTGAGTTGAACTGGGTAGAGCTGAGCTGAACTAGGCTGAGCTGGGTTCAATTAGGTTAAAATGGACTGAGCTGGGCTGAACTGGGCTGAGCCAGGTGAGCTGAACTGAACTCGGCTGAGTTGGGCTGAACTCGGCTGAATTGGGCTGAACTCAGCTGAGTTGGGCTAACCTAGGATGAACTGGGCTGAGTTGGGCTGAACTCGGCTGAGTTGGGCTAACTTAGGATGAACTGGGCTGAGCTGGGCTCAATTAAGCTAAAATGGACTGAGCTGGGCTGAACTGGGGCTGAGCTAGGTGAGCTGAGCTGAGCTGAACTAGGCTGAACTGGGCTGAAAAGGGCTAAGCTGGGCTGAGCTGGGTGAACTGAGCTGAACTGGGCTGAAGTGGGCTGAACTGGGCTAAACTAGCCTAGGCTTGGCTGAGGAGAGTTGAGCTGGCCTGAGTTGGGTGAGCTGAGATGAACTGGGAGGAACTGGACTGAACTGGCTGGGCTAGGCAAGGTGAGCTGAACTAGGTAGAGCTGAGCTGAACTAGGCTGAGCTGGATTCAATTAGGTTAAAATGGACTGAGCTGGGCTGAACTGGGCTGAGCTAGGTGAGCTGGGCTGAGCTGAGCTGAACTGGGCTGAGCTGGGCTAGGCCGGACTGAGCTGGGCTGAACCAGGCTGAGATAAGCTAAGCTAAACTGGGCTGAGATGAGCTGAGCTGGGCTGAGCTGGATGAACTGAGCTGAACTGGGCTGAAATGGGCTGAACTGACCTAGGCTGGGCTGAGTAGGGTTGAACTGGCCTGAGCTGGGTGAGCTGGGTGAACTGGGCTGGACTGGGCTAAATTAGACTGAACTGGGCTGGGCTAGGCAAGGTGAGCTGAACTGGGTAGAGCTGAGCTGAACTAGGCTGAGCTGGGTTCAATTAGGTTAAAATGGACTGAGCTGGGCTAAACTGGGCTGAGCTAGGTGAGCTGGGCTGAGCTAGGCTGACAGAGCTGAGCTGGGCTAGGTTGGGCTGAGCTGGGCTGAACTGGGCTGAGACAAGCTGAGCTGGACTGAGCTGGGTGAACTGAGCTGAGCTGGGCTGAGCTGGGTGAACTGAGCTGAACTGGGCTGAAATGAGCTGAACTGACGTAGGCTGGGCTAAGCAGGGTTGAGCTGGCCTGAGCTAGGTGAGCTGGGTGAACTGGGCTGGACTGAGCCGAACTGGACTGAACTGGGCTGGGCTAGGCAAGCTAAGCTGAATTGGGTAGAGCTGAGCTGAACCAGGCTGAGCTGGGCTGAGCTGGGCTGAACTGGGCTGAGCTGAGCTGAGCTGAGCTAAACTGGGCTGAGATGAGATGAGCTAGGCTGAGCTGGGCTGAACTAGGCTGAGATGAGCTGAGCTGGGCTGAGCTTGGTGAACTGAGCTGAACTGGGCTGAAATGGGTTGAACTGGGTTGAATTGGCCTAGGCTAGCTGAGCAGGGTTGAGCTGGCCTGAGATGCATGAGCTGGGCTGAACTGGGCTGAACTGGGTTGAACTGGCCTAGGTTGGGCTGAGCAGGGTTGAGCTGGCCTGAGCTGGGCTGAACTGGACTGAACTGGGCTGAACTGGGCTGGTCTAGGCAAGCTGAGCTGGGCTCAATTAGACTAAAACAGATTGAGCTGGGCTGAATTGGGTTGAGGTAGGTAAGCTGAGCTGAACTAGGCTGAACTGGGCTGAACTAGACTGAGCTTGAAAGGTTGTTGCTGAGCCATGAAATGATGCTGGAATTCTCGGCCTCCAGAGTAGAGGAATTCAATGCAGGGCCAGTGACGAGGCTTGATCTCTCAGAGCTTTTGTGTGATTAAGATTTATTAAAGTATAAAAGAGAAAGAGACAGCTTCTGACATAGACATCAGAAGGGGGCAGAAAGAGGACTCCCCTGCTAGTCTTTAGGAATAAGTTACATGCCTATCAGGAGGCTGTTAGAGAAAGGAAATGTCTCAAAACTCAGAGACTGGCACCAGGCCCCTCACCCACAGCATGCATTTTGAGATAACGTTGACATAAAGTGAGTCATCCCAGGCCATAAAATGATTGCCATGAATCTTAAAGAAAGGCAGGTATCCAAGCAAATACATGGTCTTATTAACATAACTTAAGACAATATTTGCATGGGTAAAACATACTGGCTTGTCAAGTTGGTTCTGAGTCTTAGGTGGAACTGACTTGAAGACAGACAGAGTATAGAGTAGATACATAGTTCATTAACATAACTTAAGAAAACATTTCCATAAGAAGAATGCATTAGTTAGCTCAAGGTTTGAGAAAAGTTAAGTTCAGGTGGAACCAGGTGTCATCATGGTAACACAGAATTTTAAAAGAAACCTTCTTTTAAATTTGTACAGAGAAGGGAAAAAATCTGAGGCTTGTAGTCTGTTTCCTCCTGCTGCTTAAGAGAGATAAACAATGTCTGACACTTACAGCCTATTTCCTCTGGAGACCCCTAGCCCTCCTGCCTGTTACCCTCTCAGTTGGTCTAAACTGGGTTCTTCTTGGCTGAGCTGAGATTAACTGGGCTGTACTGAGCTGGGCTGAATTGGGTTGAAATGGTTTTAACTGAGTTGACCTGGGCTGAGTTGGAGTGAGCTGGGTTAAAAAGGACTAATCTAGGCTGGGCTGGGCTGGGCTGAATGTGGGTGACTAGGCTAGGGCCTGAGCTGACCTGGAGGTGTGGGTGGCGCAGGCATCGCTTCCAGAGCCCTGCTGTCCAGCCAGATAGCACCCCGTGTGTCCTGGGGCACACAAGGGCCATGCGGCCTCAGGGTGCACCTCTGACTCTCGCCCCTGCCTTCACCTGTTGGCAGGAAGGGGACTGTGAAAACACAGGTGCAGCTCACGCCCTCTGTAGGGGCCACCCAGGGGGCACCCCAGAAGGACTGATTTGTTACTGGGCTTCCAGCCTCAAAACCCTCATAGTCCACGGAAGCCAACTGCTGGTTTAGGAGAACGGGTGAGGGATTTGTCGGGGAGGGGGCGGAGTGTGACTGAGACACCCACCACCCAGGGAGTGGGAGCGGGACCCAGAAGGCAGCCTCCCCCCTCCCCACCGGAGCCCCAGGACGGCCAAGCTGAGCCCCACAGACTCAGCTTCGAGCCCAGGCCCCGGTCTCTGCTCAGCCCGCTCTCTACTTCTCACGATCCCCCACACCCTGGAGGAGGGCAAGCTGGGCCCCCACACAAAGGACAGCCGAGGCTCCGACAGTGCCCACAGCCTCAGCTGGTCAGTGAGAGAGCCCTGTGTCAGCCAGGAGCCCCACCCAGGTGTGGCCTGACCCAGAGGC
Organism: Antidorcas marsupialis; assembly: GCA_006408585.1. Classification (NCBI taxonomy): domain Eukaryota; kingdom Metazoa; phylum Chordata; class Mammalia; order Artiodactyla; family Bovidae; genus Antidorcas; species Antidorcas marsupialis. The sequence goes on along the minus strand of SJYB01005843.1, from coordinate 35,063 downwards.
CCCATCTGAAGAGTGCGTGTGGTCCCCATGCTCAGAGCCCTGAGAGGCATGCTCAGAAATGGCTCGCCGGGACTCAGGTGGGCACTGCTGACCCCAGGGGCACCTCGTACAAGCTGTGTGACCTTGGGCCAGTCACTCACTCTCTGTGTAAAGGAAAGGTGGGCGTCACCCTGTGTTCGTGGGGCTGTCGGGGGTCTGGTCAGCAGAGGACTGCTGTCTCACAGTGAGCCCTGCGTTTCAGAGAGTGAAGTCAGCCCCAGCATCTTCCCACTGAGCCTTAGGGACAGCGACCCAGCCGGGCAGGTGGTCATCGGCTGCCTGGTCCAGGGCTTCTTCCCGTCGGCACCCCTGAGCGTGACCTGGAGCAAGAGTGGCAGCGACGTGTCCGTCACGAACTTCCCCGCCGTGCTGGACGGGAGCCTGTACGCCATGAGCAGCCTGCTGACCCTGCCAGCCAGCCTGTGCCCAGAAAGCAAGTCCGTGACCTGCCAAGTGCAGCACCTCTCCAAAGCCAGCAAGACCGTGGACGTGCCCTGCAAAGGTCAGAGGGCAGGCTGGGGTGAGGCCCCGTCCTCCCACCCCAACCCAACGTGGGCCATTTTCCTGTGGGCGCTCTACTCAGACAAGAGGGGGTTGAGCCCCCGGTGGGGGTGCCAGGAGGGGCCCGGGCTGGTGCTGGAGGCCAGGGGAGGCGGGCAGAGGGCTCACTGACTTGCCCCGCCTCTCTTTTAGTTCCTGAGTGTTGTGTGTCGAACTGCAAGCCGAGCCTGTCCCTGCTGCCACCAGCCCTCGAGGATCTGCTCCTGGGCTCCAACGCCAGCCTCACGTGCACACTGAGTGGCCTGAAAAAAGCCGAGGGCGCCAGCTTCACCTGGGACCCGACAGGTGGGAAGACCGCCGTCCAGGGGTCACCCGAGGAAGACTCCTGTGGCTGCTACAAAGTGTCCAGCATCCTGCCAGGCTGTGCCGATCCCTGGAACAGCAAACAGACTTTCTCCTGCTCTGCCACCCACCCCGACTTTGAGGGCTCCCTGACCACCACCATCAGGAAAGACACAGGTGGGCCTGGACCACCACGTGGGCGGCTGGGCACTCCACACACAAGGCACCCCCCCCAAGCCTGCCCCTCCCTCTCTAGCCCTAACCACCCCTCACAGAGGGAGACTGAGGCACGGGGGGCCCAGGGCACAGGGGCGTGCTCTCCTCGCTGTGAGACCCCTGACCCACTCTCTGCCCTGCAGTGAACGTGTTCCGGCCTCAGGTCCACCTGCTGCCGCCGCCGTCGGAGGAGCTGGCCCTCAACGAGCTGGTGACGCTGACGTGCCTGGTGCGGGGGTTCAGCCCCAGGGGCGTGCTGGTGCGCTGGCTGCAGGGCAACCAAGAGCTGCCCCGCGAGAAGTATCTGACCTGGGGCCCCCTGCCCGAGCCTGGCCAGAGCATCACCACCTTCGCCGTGACCAGCGTGCTACGGGTGGACGCCGAGGTCTGGAAGCAGGGGGACACCTTCTCCTGCATGGTGGGCCACGAGGCCCTGCCCCTGGCCTTCACCCAGAAGACCATCGACCGCCTGGCGGGTAAACCCACCCATGTGAACGTGTCCGTGGTCCTGTCAGAGGTGGATGGGGTCTGCTACTGAGTGCCCCACCCCCAGCCCTTGAATAAACTGCATGCTCGCCTGAAGCAGCTCCGCGCTTCCCTGCAGCCGCCTGTCTGTCCATGCTCCTCCTCGGGGTCTGCGCACACTGAGAGGGGGCAGGGCCCACGAGGCAAGCCACGGCGCCAGCCCTCTCCAGGCCTTGGTGTCTCGGTGTCCCCTCAGCCTGGCGCTGGACATGCCTTCACGGCTGTGCACGTGTGTGTGTGTGTGTGTGTGTGTGCACATGGGTATGAGCACAGCAGTGAGGGCTGAGCTAGGGCTGACCGTGCGAAGCAGACACAGCCTGGTGGGTACTGGGAGCGAGGGCCCCACGACAGTCCCCGCGGTGGGGAACGGGTGATTCGGTCACTTGCAGTTCAGGAAGCTGCCTCTAGGGGCAGCCGGCAGGCACGAGCCAGTCAGAGCGGGGAGCCTGCCGGCCAGACTGGAGGAGGAGGGGCTCAGAGAGGGCTGGGCTCCAGGGGCCCCGCGCCACCCTCTGCACCGGACAGCCCCTGACGGAGCAGAAAGGGGCCCCCCCGCCCGGGGCACCGCTCTCCCCACCCCACACCCCACCGCCCTGCACGTGTGCCCAGGGGTGCACGCACACACGCACACATGCTCCCGTGTATGTACATGTTCTCTCTCTCACACGCACACACACATGCACGCGCGCGCGCACGTGCACGCCTGAGCCCTGCAGGTGCAGGAAGTTGGCAGCCCAGACCCAGCTCCAGGAAGGCTAGAGGGGTCCCTGCCCAAGAGCCCAGAAGTTCCCCAGGCCCAGCTCCACTGCCCCAGGCCCCTCCTGGCCTCAGCCCCCCCGAGCGTCCAGCTGGGCAAGCTCAGGGACCCACTGCAGAAGCCCAGAACCTGCTTCCTGCTTGGCCCCAGATTCAAGCCTCCCATCCCTTCCTGAGCCCAAGTGTGGCCCACACCATGGACAGTATGGCGGGCAGAGGGAAGGGCCAGAAGAGAGCGCCTCCACCCAGGGACCCTCGATAGCTTCTGCTCGGAGCTCCAGGCAGGAGGGGAGCCTGGGGAGACGGAGCCCAGGAGGACAGGCCATGACTGCTGTGGGGCACCTGCTCCAGGGCCCCACCAGGGGGCAGCTGGGCCCCTGCTGTCGTCTAGACACCTTCTGGGCCCCCCTGGGGGACATGGCCTTCTGGCTGCCTCTCTCCTCCCAGGGCCAAGGTGGGCTGGAGCCCCCTGCCAGTGCTGGCCATTGCCCCCTCTCCAGGGCCAGTCCCGAGGGGCAGTGGGCGAAGCAGTGGGGAAGTGCTGCCGCAAGAGGAGGTGCGCAGCTGCCAAGAGCCAGGGCCTGACCACAGGAGGAGCTCCCAGAGAGACGGGGAGGGGAAGGGCCAGCAGATGAGGGTGGAGCCAGCAGACAGCACAGAGAGAACGCATAACGGACAGAAGGGTGGACAGACGGGTGGACAGGAGGATGGACGGATGGACAAATGGACCAACAGGTGGTGGATGAGTGAATGGTCAGACAGATAGATGGGTGGACAGATGGACAAATGGATAGACAGAGAGCTGGATGTGTGGAGGCTGGATGGGTAGATGGATGGATGGACAGGTGGGAGGGCGAATGAGTCGGCAGGTGAACAGATGGGCAGGTAGTGGACAGATGCAGAGGTGGATGGATGGCTGGATGGATGGGTCAACTATGGCAAGCAGGTCCAGATCCCACTTAACAGGCAAGGCCTAGGCCTGGGACCCTGAGCTGGGCTTTCACCTGGGCCTTCCTTGTGTTCCTTGTAGCTTTATCAGCCATTTCCTGGAGAGCAACAGAGCCCTGGGCACACTGAGCGACAGACCGAGACCCGTGTCCCAGGCTGGAGCACCCTGAGGGTGGGCGTGGCTGGTCTTCTCTGACCCCACCCAGGGCCCAGGCCAAGAAGGTCCAAGAGCAAGGGCTTGCTGAGGACACGGGCAGGGCTGGGAGCGGGAGACTGTGGCCTTTAACTCTCCTTGGGGCAGCAGAGCCGTGCCCACCCTCCTGCCCTGCCACGTCTCTCCCTGAGGTGTCCTGAGACCCCAGAGGTGGGGGTCCCACAGGTGTATTCAGAGCTGCAGGGTCCTGGCCCCTTCCCTGGGCGTCTGCAGACCCAGTCCTGAGACCAGGCACTGGCTGCCAGTGTCCCCTCCTGAGAGTTGGGGCAGGGGCGGGCACTGGCCTGGCCCCACTCGTGCAGGCCCAGGTCTGGCAAAGCCTCTGTGTCTTACAGAACCTCAGCCCTGGCTGGTGCTGGACCTGATGCAGGGCAGCCCCGAGGAGGACAACCTGTGGCCCACGACCGTCACCCTGCTCACCCTCTTCCTGCTGAGCCTCTTCTACAGCACAGCGCTGACCGTGACGAGCATCCGGGCCACGCCGGACAGCCGGGAGGTCCCCCAGTACTGAGCGGGAGCCAGCCGGGCAGGTGGGCAAGGAGGCAGAGCCTTGGGCTGAGGGGTGGGAGTGCCCAGCCTCACCAGAGCTTGACTGTCCCTCCCCAGTGGGGGACTGGCCCCAGAGGGGGATGGTGCCTGCAGAGACTAAGGACGTGTGCAGGCCAGGGGCAGACCCTATGTGCCCCTCCAGGGCAGGGCATCCGCTTCCCTGGGTGTGGCCATCCCTGGACTCAGCCACGGTACAGCAGGCAGGCCATGCTGGGGACAGGGCATTGGCAAGGACCCACCTCAGGAGGCCACTGGGCCCTGACCCCTCTTGTGTTGGCAGGAAGGAAACTTGAGAAGACTCCAGACAGCCCAGCTGGATAACAGACATCAGCCCCAGTCAGAAGTCACAGGCCCACCCACAAAGGCCTTCCCTTCTGGTGCAATAAATTATCCCAAAGGCAGACGTTTTCAGACTCTGAATGAGGTGGGGGGAAGAAGAGGGGCAGAGGCTCTGCAGACACAAATGCCTGCCTCACAGCTGAAGGAGGGCCTCAGAGGCACCGATGGATCGCGAGCTGATGCTGCCCCCAAATCTTAGGCAAAGACTAGAGTTATGCTTCATCAGGCAGAGCGTGAAGCGGGACCTCTGCAGTGACTGAGCTCCAGTGCTTGGCCCTGATCACTGAGCCCTGGTCCCGATCACTGAGCCCTGGTCCCGATCACTGAGCCCTGGTCCTGATCACTGAGTCCTGATCACTGAGCCCTGGTCCTGATCACTGAGCCCTGGTCCTGATCACTGAGTCCTGATCACTGAGCCCTGGTCCTGATCACTGAGCCCTGGTCCTGATCACTGAGTCCTGATCACTGAGCCCTGGTCCTGATCACTGAGCCCTGGTCCTGATCACTGAGTCCTGATCACTGAGCCCTGGTCCTGATCACTGAGCCCTGGTCCTGATCACTGAGTCCTGATCACTGAGCCCTGGTCCTGATCACTGAGCCCTGGTCCTGATCACTGAGTCCTGATCACTGAGCCCTGGTCCTGATCACTGAGCCCTGGTCCTGATCACTGAGTCCTGATCACTGAGCCCTGGTCCTGATCACTGAGCCCTGGTCCTGATCACTGAGTCCTGATCACTGAGCCCTGGTCCTGATCACTGAGCCCTGGTCCTGATCACTGAGTCCTGATCACTGAGCCCTGGTCCTGATCACTGAGCCCTGGTCCTGATCACTGAGTCCTGATCACTGAGCCCTGGTCCTGATCACTGAGCCCTGGTCCTGATCACTGAGTCCTGATCACTGAGCCCTGGTCCTGATCACTGAGCCCTGGTCCTGATCACTGAGTCCTGATCACTGAGCCCTGGTCCTGATCACTGAGCCCTGGTCCTGATCACTGAGTCCTGATCACTGAGCCCTGGTCCTGATCACTGAGCCCTGGTCCTGATCACTGAGTCCTGATCACTGAGCCCTGGTCCTGATCACTGAGCCCTGGTCCTCATCACTGAGTCCTGATCACTGAGCCCTGGTCCTCATCACTGAGCCCTGGTCCTCATCACTGAGTCCTGATCACTGAGCCCTGATCCCGATCACTGAGCCCTGGTCCCGATCACTGAGCCCTGGTCCTGATCACTGAGCCCTGGTCCTGATCACTGAGCCCTGGCCCTGATCACTGAGCTCTGGTCCTGATCACTGAGCCCTGGTCCGGATCACTGAGCCCTGGTCCTGATTACTGAGCCCTGGTCCTGATCACTGAGCCCTGGTCCTGATCACTGAGCCCTGGTCCCGATCACTGAGCCCTGGTCCTGATCACTGAGCCCTGGTCCTGATCACTGAGCCCTGGTCCCGATCACTGAGCCCTGGTCCCGATCACTGAGTCCTGGTCCTGATCACTGAGCTCTGGTCCCAATCACTGAGTCCTGGTCCTGATCACTGAGGCCTGGTCCCGATCACTGAGTCCTGGTCCTGATCACTGAGCTCTGGTCCTGATCACTGAGCCCTGGTCCCGATCACTGAGTCCTGGTCCTGATCACTGAGCTCTGGTCCCAATCACTGAGTCCTGGTCCTGATCACTGAGCCCTGGTCCCGATCACTGAGCCCTGGTCCTGATCACTGAGGCCTGGTCCTGATCACTGAGTCCTGGTCCTGATCACTGAGGCCTGGTCCTGATCACTGAGCCCTGGCCCTGATCACTGAGCCCTGGCCCTGGTCACTGAGCCCTGGTCCTGGTCACTGAGCCCTGGTCCCCATCGTAGGGCCCTGACCCTCACTTGGCCCTGGTCCTCATCACTGGGCTCCTGCCCCCATACTCTGTCCATTCATCAGGAAGCCTCTGTTCTTTGGCTTCATCACGTGATCTTAAATCCTGAGCCCTCGTCTCACCCAGTGGGCCCTAGATCTTAACCTTTATAAAAAGTGACTCACATGGAGGAAGAACCTCCCAGGGACCCTGAGGCTCCTGGAGATCCTCTTGGTCTGAACACAGAATGGAAATAAGGTGATGCCCCATCACTGACTTCACCTCTTCCAGGGTCCAAAGGTGTTTGTAGATGCGAGGCCACCTTGAAGGAAAGAAAATTGGCTCAGGGCCCAGGGTACAGGAACCAGAACCCCATCCACAAGGGCCGCCAGGCAGAATTACCAGAGGGGGAGGGCTTGGGTGCAGGGGGGGGAGGATGCGGGAGGCAGTGGTGTTTGTGTCCTCTTGTTTTTCTCTTTCTTCTCAAGCCTCCTGCCCCTCATCACCTGCTGAAACATTCAAAATAGCTCTAGGTGGCTACTGAGTCATTGCGAGCACAGCCCAGCCCAGGTGTCCCAGCCAGGCTACTCTTCTGAGAATCGGGCCCCCAAACCGAGACTTGGCCAGGTGGGCCTGGGGCCTGGGCCCGGGGCCAAAGCCCAGGGGAGTCCTGGCAGGGCAGCGAGTTCCCCAAGGCCTGGAGAGGGCCCTGTCCCCTCCCCCACCAGCCTCCATGGGCCTAAAATCAGCCAGGGTCCTCCCAAGGTCAGCTGGGGGATAGCCTGTTATCTGATAACAGGGGATATCCTGGCTATCAGCCATCACTGGCTAATAGCCAATATCAGCCTAGGATTAGCCAGGATAACTAAGGTCAGTCTAGGATCAGTTAGGATCAGCCAGAGTCAACCAGGGCCGGGTCTTAGAATGCCTAGGGTCAGCCAGGATTAGGCAAAGCATCAGTGGATCAGGTCAGTTAGCTCTAGGTCAGTCAGAGTCAGCTAGGGTCAACTCAAGGTCCGTCAGGGTCAGCCCTCAGTTGGATGGTGCCAGGCCAGGGCCAGGCTCAAGGTCAGTCAGGGTCAGCCCTCAGTCAGACGGTGCCAGGCCAGGGCCAGGCAGGGCTCCACCAGGATCTGCATAGGTTATTCTGGCATCCACCTGGGTTGGGCCGGGTCAGAGTGCCCTTGCCAGCCACAGGACCCTTCAGGGTGTGGGTCTCATGCTGGCTGAGCCCATGGCAGAGCCGGGCCCAGGTATGGCCCAGCCATGGCCAGCAGTGACTCTGCCTGTCCCAAATCGCACGCACCCATCCCTCCTCTTCCCTCTGTGGGCCCTACAGCCAGGGGTGGATGGTGGGCTCAGCCCTGGGACCCCTGCAGCTTCCCCCAGACCTCAGAGCAAGGCAGAAGCAGCCCACAGAGTGCACGGCAGGACCTCTCTCTCACACAGGGGCTCAGAGGGATCAGGGAGGGGCCACAGCACCAGGGTCAGCGAGAGGGACGGGGCTGCAAGAGAAAGAGATGGGAGAGGCGTGAGAGACGGGGAGAAAGGGGTAGAGAGGTGCACAGGCCAACCAAAGAGAAACAGAGACGCCAAGAGAAGAGGAGACAGAAAGGGCCTCGAGGTGGGCACAGACCTCCGTGCAAGTCCCTCACACACTCACACTCACCCACACGCTCCTCACCCCAGGCCCTTAGGGTGCCTGGAGCCCTGCTCAGGCTCACTCAGGCCCGGTCACGTCCTTTGGGGCTGAGAGCCTGCCAGGTGTCTGCGTCCACTGGCCCCACCGCTCACTAGCCGTGTGCCCCTGTCCTGCCTCAGGGGTATCTTCTGGGAGGTGGGCACGTGCCCTCTGGCCAGGGAAGGCTCTGCACACGTACACAGTGCAGAGTCAGCCAGGATCAGCCAGGGTCAACCAGGGTCCTGCCTTAGAGAGCCCAAGGTCAGCCAGGACTCGGCAAAGGTCAACCTGGGTCAGCCAGGGTGGGAGCCCGGTGAGGGGTGGGGGCAGAGGTCAGACAGGACCTGGGAGCAGCTGATGAGCCCTGGGTCAGAGCAGGGCCTGAGCGCAGGTGGGCAGGGCAGCTCAGGGACCCTCCTGCTCCTCTGGGGTCAAACCCCCAAGGTCTCTGGGATCCTTGGCCCTCCGCCCTGGGTGCTGACCTCCAGGCCTCAGGGAGAAGCCCACAGGCCTGTCTGGGCCCCAAGTATGGGGCTGGTGCGGGGGACATCATCTGGGGGACGGCCTGGGGACCCTGGGGCACTGGGGCCTGAGCCCCTGGGCTAAGACTCGGGCTGCTTCAGGGCCCCCTCAAGGGGCTGACAGCTAGGGCTGGAGGCTGCTGCCCCCTGAGCAAGCTCTCATAGGTCCTCAGAGCTGGGCCATCAGCCAGTCTGGCCTGAGGGTGGTGATGGATGCTGCGAGGCCAACAGATGGGGCTCTGGGGGCCATTTCCAGGTGGGGGCCCGGGAGGGGCCGTGCAGGAGCTGGGTTCTGAGAGAGTGTCTGACCCATGAGCAGCCAGGGGGACAATGAATGGGGGGGAGCAGTGAGGGAGGGCGGCAGGGCTTGGGGGGCTTGGGGGCTGGCTTGCTCTGACAACCCCCAGGTGCAGGCGTGAGCAGCTGGACCCCTGTCCCCTGAGCAGCTGAGTGGGGAAGGGATCCGGGTCAGGGCAGAGACAAGGATGCAGGGTGGTGGCCCCATCCCATTGGAGTTCATGGAGGGCTCCCACTCCTCCAACCCTTCACGTGTCTCCGGGAACCTTCTGGAAGGAGAGGCACCCTCAGCTACTGTGTGGCAAGCGCAGGGCACAAGGCGCCCTCCCATTTTTCACATTTTCAGAGCAGCCGCTCGGTCCCCGGAGCCAGAGGCCCACGTGGAGCTGCACCGCGGCCCTTCCACCGGGCAGCCATGGCCTCCACATCACCCCCTCCCCTCGGCTACACCTCTGCGGCCACGGCCCAAGTTGCTGGCCCAGCGGCCAGGGCCGAAAGGCCTTCCAGTCTGCCCATCACCGTCGCCAAGGCCAGGGGCCACCCAGGCCTCCGCCAGCACCAGCCCCTCAGAGGCACCTCCCTCCAGAGCCAGTGACGCTCCGTGGCCACCAGAACTGGGCCTGGCTGCAGCCTCTAACACCAGCGGCGGAGCTGGTGCCCAGACCCTGTAGGCCCTCCCGCTGCCCAGGGCCCCTGGGTGCTGTGTCCTGGCTGACCAAGGGCACGGGCGGCTGAGCAGGCCTCTGAGCCACACATTCTCCTCTAGGGGGCCCGCCCGGGGGGCTGCTGGGGGCTTCCCTGGGGGCTCAGTGCTGAGCTGGCAGAGATGATGGTGGGCTGGGGGCTGCCGTGCCAGGGTCTCTGGGCCACGAGGCCAGGCTGGGGCCTGGGCCTGCTCCCTTGCAGCCCCTGCCCCCCATCCCCCCAC